>JAKWJD010001268.1:0-47507 GCA_027705065.1 Solanum peruvianum | reverse complement strand
CATAATTTAAGACTAACTAAATTTTCTAAAGAGTAGGAAGCAACCCTTTCAACAATAAGAATTACTAGTTCAATCGGGAGGGATTTGAACAGGTTTAAACTAGTTGAAGCCATTTTTCAGAATGAAGAAGAAGAGAAGACAACTTTTGACTTATCTGTCCCTTCTTGTGTTCTTATAAAGGCCAAAAATTTTGAAATGTTGTAAGACATGACGTTTCAACAGAGTGAAATGAAGAGTCATAGTTATTAATCGTATATGTTGATTCGTCTGTAGCAACATTTATTACATATGTTGCCACATCTAATATATCTAAAAACACAGTCCCACGTAATAATTATTTAAAAGTATATGTTGCTACAGATGATTATATGTAGCAACATTTGAGTTATATGTTGCTACAGATGATTATATGTAGCAACATTCGTTCGTCACACCATGTGGCATATGTTGCTACAGCTTATTCAACTGTAGCAACATTTATTGCATATGTTGCCACATCTAATATATCTAAAAGCACAGTGGTAATCATAATTTAAAAGTATGTCTTGCTACAGATGATTATATGTAGCAACATTTGAGACATATGTTACTACACATGATTATATGTAGAAACATTCGTGCGTCACAACATGTGGGATATGTTGCTACAGCTGATTCATCTATAGCAACATTTATTGCATATGTTTCCACATCTAATATATCTAAAAGCACAGTCGTAATCATTATTTAAAAGTATATGTTGCTACAAATGATTATATGTAGCAACATTTGAGTCATATGTTGCTACAGATGATTATATGTAGCAATATTCGTCCGTCAACATGTGGCACATGTTGCTACATTTTTTAGTTATATCATATGTAGAAACATATGACTATTCTGTTGCGAGATGTAAGTCATATGTTGCTACATATAACTGTTTTGTTATGAAAAATAAATCAACATGTTGATACATTTTTTAGTCATATCATATGTAGCAACATATGAATATTTTGTTGCGAGATGTAAGTCATATGTTGCTACATATGATTGTTCTGTTGTGAAAAATAAATCACATGCTGCTACATTTTTTAGTTATATCATATGTTGCAACATATGACTATTTTGTTGCGAGATGTAAGTCATATGTTGCTACATATGATTGTTCTGTTGTGAAAAATAGATCACATGCTGCTACATTTTTTAGTTATATCATATGTAGTAACATATGACTATTCTATTGCGAGATGTAAGTCATATGTTGCTACATATGACTGTTCTGTTGTGAAAAATAAATAACATATTGCTACATCTTTTAGTTACATCATATGTAGCAAGATATGACTATTTTGTTGCGAGATGTATGTCATATGTTTCTACATATGATTGTTCTGTTGTGAAAAATAAATCAACATGTTGATACATTTTTTAGTCATATCATATGTAGCAACATATGACTATTCTGCTGCGAGATTAAATCATATGTTGAAATATATGATTGTTCTGTTGTGAAAATAAATCACATGTTGCTACATATGACAATTCTGTTGCGAGATGTAAGTCATATGTTGCTACATATGACTGTTCTGTTGTGAAAATAAATCACATGTTGCTACATCTAACTATAATATGTTATAATAGTCAACTTTTGCAACATATATAGCAATATGTTGGAAAAGCAAATGCAAATTATCAAAAATAATGCAGGTACCCAGATAAGATGATAATAATTGATTTTAAATAACTATTGATTGTACTTACCAGAAACAATGGTGTATAACGCTTATGCAGTAATTTCAATTGAACAAAATGAAATTTGGTCCACCATTACAAATTAGGTAAAAAACTGATTCAAGAAGAAGAAAGCACAAGCACTTCCAGCGAAGATCCGCAATGTACGAAAATGAGAAGAGGAAGAAGAAGAGGAAGATGAAGAGAGCATGAAGAAAGGAAAGCAAGCAAGCAAAGACGAGAGCAAAAGAAGAAGAGGAGGACAAATATGACGGCTGGAGGCGGGGGAAAAAAGCTTTTATTTCCTCTTTTGGGTAAATATTTTCCCACCAAAATTGGTTAAATTAGGTCTAATATAGTCAATTTACCATTTTACCCTCATTTAATCCCCACCAAAAGTTGGTCAAATTAGGTATTGTAGAATTACCTTTTTACCCTTCATTTAATTTAGTGGACCAAACTGTCAACTTATAAACTTGAGGGCAACTCAACAATCCTTAATCATTAATCACATAATTGTCACCTACATCCAATACTTAAGACTTATGTGACCACACGTTTATTTTGAAACCTTAATGTCACTTTTTTTTAAAAAAAATCCCATGTAACTAATATCTCACATTGTGATACGCTACCTACTTGTATTGGCAATCATTTGGCCACAGATAATGCCACATGTGCTTTAATTTATAGATACTACCATATTATTTTTTTAAAAAAAAGAGAAAGAACAACTGATTGAGTTGGTGTTTCGATTGACATAAAAGTTAGTAAAATTTACTTTTAAGTCAGTGTTTATTTTTGAAATTGTTTGACAAATACAAAAAATAACTTAATAACTCAAAAATGACTTAAAATAAGTTCAAAATGACTTTTAAAATGTCAAAAATCAAAAGTAGGGAGTTATTTTTTGACTTAAAGATTTCAGTTTGACTTAAAAACTATTTTGCTGAAGAGTAAATTTTAGGTTTGGTTAACATAAAAATCATACGTATATGCTATAACTATAGTTTGTATAATTGAGCACCATAACAAACTTTGTGTTGTATGACTATTAATTTGTATATTTCAATATAAATATACATAAAATATGTATTTATATATATTTCAGTATACAAATAAAACATAATAATTGTATAAAAACAGAATTACTACATATATATTGTAAGAACCCGTACTTTTTCTCTATTCTAGCATAATATATGTGGCGTAGTATGGTATGGTTATATAGTTGTATATGATTTTGTATCGTACATTGGAGATTGCAAATAGGTGGCAATATGAAGGTATTAAACTAAAGTTTTAGGTCAAAGTTTCAAAGACTTAGAGTCTTACTAAAATTCTGTGCGGCACTTTAAAACTTACTCACGAACCTTTCACTATTTTGTAAGCTCAAGCAAGCCCTTTTATACTAAGATCGCTAAGAGAATGAAAGGAAGACTTATAGAATTTTGGAAATAGGCTTATATTGTTTGGAAGAAAGCTTTACTAGTTGTTGGATTGCTTGTTTCAAGCTTGGATGATTTACAAATGAGAACCTACTATTTCTACTACTTCTTAGGGGAAAAATGTAAACTAAAATTACTTACAAGTCCCTAAGTTATTTACACTGGTCCCCTTTCCAGAGAATTCTAGACTTTCTAGGATTTTTCAAAGTTTTCCTAGAAAATATCTAGTCTTCCTTCTAGAACTCTCCAAAGTCTTCTAGAAATATCTAAGGGATTCTAGAGTTTTCTATAAATCTCTCTGAAAATCTAGACTTCTTCGCCCCTATCTGGATGCAAAATCTTAGTGATAATTGGTGGGACGTGAAACTCTCCCCCACCTATTGATGCGACGATCGTGTCGCATCGTCGCTACATTGGCAATCGAGTCTTGTCTTCTCATATGAGCGACCAACAGTCCATTGACTAAAGCAATGTCCTCGCGCAACTCCTTCAATTGCTTTTTTATCTCTTCTAACTTGGCCTCACGATCTACGTACTTCCTAGGAGGAAAGTGCCTCGACGACTTCTTTGGCATCACGACATTGTTCCCTCTTGGAACCTTTTTCGTGCACGGTGACAAGGACTTCTTAACAACATTGTCTTATTTAAAACTTGTAATAGTGTTATAAGTGTCGACTTATCCTTCGTAGAATTTTCTTGACTTGCATGACTGTTAGTCGGACCTGCCATTCTGTCTTCGGTGCCTTAACCATGGGAACCATGCATATTCCTCGTTGCTTCATGACCAGAATTCGTTGGAGGTAAGGATAGATCAACTTTTGGCAATGCAAGAAGAACTCTTGCCCAATAATAATGTCAAAGATATCTAAGGGAGCGACAATTAAGTTGGTCTTACCTTGACACTCTCCTAGCTTGATGCTTACTCCATACGCGTCTCCACTCACGGGAGTGGGTGGTGCATTGACGATTCTATGTTGGGCGTTACTTTGAGTGCAACGCAGCCCTAACTTTGTCGATGCCGTATTGTTCATGATATTGACCTCTGCACCTGTGTCAACCATAGCACGAGTCGGTCTTCCATTGATCGTGAAGTCGACATACTGCGCCACATACTTTCAGCTTCTCTTCTTGCTTGGTGATATCTCCGCATAGTCCTATCAAGCCCAACTGCGTAGTCTCCGTGCCTTGTTCTTGCTCATGTGCTTCCTTATCTTTCAGCTCTCGCAAGATAACATCAATGATATTTAGTTCAGGGCACCTCCCATAGCCATGCGGCCCACCGCATATGTAGCAACCACCTCTTTTGGCTACCTCTGTCTTTCTCTCTGTGTCGCCATGACGTACAAACATCTTGTCATCGAACTTATAGGTGTCATGATTCTTAGGATGTGGTCGGTGCTCCTCTCCTATGCCACGTCTCCCCCACCAGTTTTATGACTACCTCTCATCCCCTAACCTTTGGCTCTATCAGGCTTCTCCTGCCTGAAATCTGTCAAACCTTCGGCCTGTGTGATGGCTTCATCAATCTTACTGACCTATTAGCATTCTAACTCCGTCCTGGCCCAACTCAACAGTCAATCCATGAAGTGGAACAACATATATTCATTCGTGAGGTTGAGAATCTAAAGCGTGAGGGTGGTGAACTCCTGCACATATGCGCGTATGCTACCCTATGCTTCAGTTCTCTAAACTTGCGCTTCAACTCATAGATGACATTGTTAGGGAATAATGCCTTTTTGAATTCCTCTTGGAATTGCTACCAAGTGTTGATGTTGCAACATCCTTTCCCGATTTCCAATTCTTTAAGCATTCACTACAACATAGCCATCTCCGAAAGATACTATACAACGGTGTGATCTTACTCTCGTTGCTCTTCATCCTATTGCACTTAAAAGTAATTCTTCAAATGCCACAGAAAATTCTCCACCTCTTGCACGTCATGGGAACCTTTCAACATAGGTAGCTTAGGAGCCTTGACCTTGGCCTCTCTATATCGGTCGAACAACGACGATCCTCCAACTTTTGCGCCTTCCTTGAGTGCTTTTATCTCCGCCTTCATGGTCTCAATCATGCTCAATGTATGCATCATCCGAAACTCCAAGGAAGTGATAGCCTCCTTCATCTCAAATTCGGCACGCTAGTGTCCCTCCAACTCCTTGCGAAGGTGCTCGATCTCCTCAAAGGTGAAGTCTTCGAGAGTCTTGATCTTTCCATTGATCACATTCAAGCGCCTTCCTAATATCTCCACGGCCTGCCTCTCCGTTTCAACCCTTGCGATCCACTCCTCTTCAGGTGTGACATTAATAGGCTCCTCGCCACGGTCATCTTCACTTGCTTTGGTGGTTGAAGGTGGATGAGATGTTAGTGCCTCGCTTGGTATGCGATCGAGCAACATTTCCTCACTACTCTTTTGGTGCTTCTTTCCCTTACGGTTCTTCCGTCCACCCTCCAACCTGACGTTAGTGGTGCTAGCAGCATTTAAGTCTCCTTCGTTAGCCATTACCTTAGTGCAAACCTTCTCTCTAATACCACATTGTCATGGACTTAGAGTCATACTAAAACTTCGTGTGGCACTTGACAACTTACCCACGAATCTTTTACGATCCCGTATGCTCAAGTAAGCCCTTTTATACTAAGATCTCTAAGAGAATGAAAGAAAGACTTAGAGAATTTTGGGAGAAGGCTTATATTGCTTGGAATAAAGCTTTACAAGTTGGTGGATTTCTTGTTTCAAGCTTGGATGATTCACAAATAAGATCCCTCCTATTTATACTACTTCTTAGGGTCTAGAGTGTAAATAAAAATTACTTACAAGTTCTTAAGTTATCCACACTTTGGTCCCCTTTCTAGAGAATTCTACACTTTCTAGGATTTTCCAAAGTTTTCCTAAAGAATATCTAGTCTTCCTTGTAGAACTCTCGAAAGCCTTCTAGAAAGATCTAAGGGCTTTTAGAGTTTTCTATAAACCTCTCAAAACCCGCCCCTATACGGATGCAAAATCTTATTGAGAATTGGCGGGACATGATAAAAGGGACCCCAAAGACAAAGTTCATGATTAAAGAAATGACTCGGGTGGAACTTTGCCTGTTTGGAAGGTTTAAATTGTCCTATGACTTGTGGATAAGACTATTAGTGTAAAACATGCTAAAAATAGTGTGTTTTGAGGTATTATAATAGCACATGGGTCGTATGTTAAGTTTGAAGTTAAGAAAAGTAGTGAAACTAAGGTCGGCAAAAGTTATCGAAGTTTCTCTAATAATATTTTCTTAACTTTGGGTCAAATGTCTTAAATGTTTTCTCCCAATATATAAAGAGTTAGAAGTAATATCACCTATTATATCAAAAATCTGCGATTCTAGTTTGCATCGCATATATCCCATATCCAAACGACATCAGAGTATAAAGTTATGGAGCTTTTACTACGGACTGTTGGGGCCAGAATCCGTGCGGGTAAAAATATGGCATGTCGGCTTACTCAATGTTTTAAGCCACAAAAACATTTATTTTCACTACCTAACAAGAAATAAAGCTTAATAGGTGGTTTTATTAGAGTTTTTGCATGATGAAGGTTAGTTTTTGACGATTTCTACCATTAATGGTTGCCCCCGTGCCTAGAAACATGATCGCTACACGTGACAATCCTTTCCCCCTCTATTAGCTGGGTTTAGAGCTAGTTTTTGAAGATATAAATTTGTAGTTATTGGTTTTTCTTCAAGGTCTACACTTGGTTGACTAAATTAATAATCTCGGGTCTATTTTATGATTGTTTTAAGTTCTACGGACGTTTCATCAAGTTGAGGTAATTTTGAAAATATGTCGATTCAAGATCAATCATGAAGTTTTTATAGGTGCATATCAGCTGTGTATATATAGTTTTGGTGAATCTTAGGACATAAGGAACAACTTTCATTAAGAAGCTACGGTCATTCGAGCGTTCATTCGAAAAATATGTTAAGGTTAAGTTATGTCCCTCATTTTAGCACCACTCCTGGAAAATTCCTAAAATACCGAATGTGATATTTTGCTATTATCTTTCTAGAAAGCCTTTCAGTGGCATTGGGATCTCAGCTAAATTATTTTCATGATTCTATTATTTTGATATCCCACTCGTTCAAATAAATAGAGTACTCGACATCTACATGTCATTTTATCGGTTTCCTTGATTATATGTATGTGTGTATTAATTCTTATTCATAAAATGGGTATTATGACTTAAAATATCATGGGAGACCTTTATTACTTTTAACCAGCCCTATTTCCCCATTCAAATTATTATGAAAAATGTTTAAAGTAACTCACGATCTTCAAAACTCTCTAATATAACTTAAACGTTTAAACCATTAAAACATTTGGTCTTTGAAATACTTCTTTTATAAAGTATCTAAGAACCAAGTTACGAACTAAATAAATAACCTTAAACTAATTATGAATATCTGCAAGGTTAGGTTATCTTTCTAAAATCTGAGTTATCTTTCCAAACTTATTTGGAAGAACATATGACGTTCCATGAGATGGTTACATGTTATACGAAAGTGATTATAGGGTTATGAGAACAAGACTACAAATGGGTCAAGATTGGCAACACAACAACAATAACTTATTGGTGTTATAAATTCATGGCATGACATGACATGACATGCATTCTACTTCTAACCTATAATCAGAAGTTATTCCATATATTTATACGAATGAGACACAAATGGCCACAAGTTGGCAAATTTGATGTTGATTCGCTACCGGAAGGCACCACAATTGCTAGCATTTGGTTGGGTATGCCATGGATTCGCATCTCTCTCATGACATACGATTATACAAGCTTGACAAATGTCAATCACTTAGATTATTTGAGTTTCAGTTTCAGGTTGTATCTCTATTATACTTTTATAATGTATATATTTACGATTCTACTTTCCTCTATACATACCAGTACATTTTCATTCTTACTAATATCCCTTTTTCTTGGGACACTGCTTTTTGTTTCGTGCGAGCAGGTATAGGCAAACACTCTAATCAACCAAAATGCTAGGATTCATGTTTAGTTTTGAGTTGGTAAGCGCCATCTTATCCTGGGGCTAGAAAGAGAATGTTTACTTCTGTTGTATAGTTTGGGCATAGACGGGACTTTTTCCTGACAATGCTTATGTCTCTCATAGAGGCTACTGTGGACACAATATTCCAGGTTTTATTTTTGTATATTTCTACCTCCATCCAATAGTCTTGGCATGTATATGTATGTAAGTATGTGTATATATATATATATATATATATATATATATATATATATAATATATATATATATATATATATATATACATACATATATACATATATATGTGTGTGTGTATGTGTATAGGTATGCATTCGGTTGTGGCCTCGCCGCCTCGGCCCAATAGTACATCTTTATTTTTTTGGCTTATCTACCATATGTTTGTATGGTTTATTATCACTCACGTCATGACCTTCAAGATCCAGGCTTCACTTTTTAGAGGTTGTGTTGCACAACTATTTGTCTTTCAATTTGGTTAGCTAGTATGTTTTAGTGGGTAACTCGATCTTATAGGTATCAAGTGTTAGTTACTCCCCCTATTTCGGGTGTTACAAACGTGGTATCATAGAATGTTGTATCCAAGGAAAGGTCAATAAGTTGTGTCTAGTATAGTCTTTTTTATTGGTTTGTTGTGCACCACACTTATAATCAAGAGGGAATTAGGAATGGTTATATTTCATTAAACTAATAGATCTTGTTATATTGCAAAAGTATAAGAACGTTTGAAATCTAAATCGTGCTTTATGTTTCTTATCTAACAGGCTACCCTTGCTTCGAATATGGCAGATTGAGATATAGGTATGGATCTAAGACAAGGCACTAGTTGTTCCCCACCGGGTCAAAGGGATAGATATCCCTTGGAGTCACAGGGTGAATCGCCGTGATCTAGCTCAACCTTTAGGATCCACAACATCATCTTTACCCTCAGTTCGTGCCTCACGACCCGGACCACAGTATACTCAAGGTCGTTGTAGAGGGATAGGTGAATGATACATAGGTTCGAGCGGTGGACAAAACCTTTTTTATGCACTCACAAGACGACAGGATTTAGAAGCATCCTCTGATGTTTTTATAGGTATATTGACGTCATCTTCCTAAGTTTCTTACACATTGATAGACAGTGTATCTACATTCTCATATACTACTCCATTTTTTGCTAGTAAGATTAACATGAAATCTGAGTTGTTGCCACAACCAGTCGAGGTGTCTACATCGGTTGGCAAGTCTATTTTAGCTAGTCGTGTCTATCAAGGTTGCACGGTGTTAATTAATGATTGTCCAACCCATCCTGATTTAGTTGAGTTGATCATGCTATATTTTGATGTTATCATGAGTATGGATTGGTTGGCAACTTGCTATTCTAATATTGATTGTTATGCAAAGATAATCAGATTTGACTTTCCAGGTGATCTAGTCATTGAGAGGAAGGGTAATACAGCTAAACCTAAGGGAAAGTTTATTTCATACCTTAGGGCTCGAAAGTTGATTTATAAATGTTGTATATACCATATGGTTCATGTACATGATATTGATAAGGAGCCCATGACTCTTCAGTCAATTCCTATTGTGAATGAATTTCCAATGGTATCCCTTAATGATCTTCCAGGAATTCCCCCTAGAAAAGGAAATTGGTTTCGCTATAGACTTGCTTCCTGATATGCAGCCTATATCAATTCCTCCCTATGAAATAGCACCGCATAGTTAAGATGATTGAAGGAACAATTGAAGGACTTTCCTGATAAAGGCTTTATCAGGCAAAGTACTTCCCTATGGGGTGCCCTAGTGCTCTCTTCGTTCCGAAAGAAAGATGGATCCTTACATATGTGTACTGACTATATACATCTAAATAAAGTCAATTTAAGGAAGAAATATCCTCTTCCGGGTATTTGATCAGTTACAGTTCGAAATCTTTTCCTAGATTGACTTGCAGTCGGTTCACCATCAGATGCGAGTTAGGGAAATTGATGTCCTAAAAACAGGAAGAGTTTTCACCATTTTTAATTCCTTGTTATGTCTTTCATGCTTAAAAATGCCCCAACAACCTTTATAGGTCTTATGAGTCGGGTCTTCAAACCATTCTTGGATGAATTTGTGATTGTGTATATTGATGATATTCTTATATATTCACGATGTGAAGTTCTTCATGTAGACGAGTTGTATTGCAGACTCTCAAAGATGGCAGGTTTATATGCTAAATTCTCTAAATGTGATTTTTGGCTTACTTTTGTCGCTTTTCTTGGTCAGGTTATCACAAGTGAGGGTATTAATGTAGATGGACAAAATATTGTAGCAGTGATGACTTGACTGAGGCCCTAGAATCCACCGGAGGTTCACAACTTTTTAGGATTTGAAGGGTATTACTAAAAATTTGTGGTGGGATACACTTTTATATCTGCACCACTGACAGAATTGATACATAATGCAACTAAGTTTTAGTGGACCGAAGCATGTGAACAAAGCTTTCAGGAAATAAAAAAAGCTTACCACTGCACCCATCCTAACTCTTCGAGATGGTAATGAGGGCCATGTTGTTTATTGTGATGCCTCCATAATTGTCCTAGGTTGTGTTCTTATGCATTTATTGCATACAATTCTAGACAGTTGCGGAAGCATAAGCAAAATTATCCTTAACACGATATTGAGTTGGATGCAATTGTCTTCACCCTAAAAATTTGGCAGCATTATACATATGAGGTTCATATATATATATATATATATATATATATATATATTATATATATATTATATATATATAATATATATATATATATATATATATATATAATATAATATATATTATATATATATAAATCACCGATCATCCGGTCTTCATTACTTACTTAAGTAGAGCGAGTTGAACGTACGACAAAGCAGATGAATGGAATTATTAAAGGACTATGATATTGACATTTTATATCATCCCAACAAAGTTAATGTCGTTTCTCATGCGCTCAACCGGAATTCCATGGTTAGTCTAAGTCATGTTGAAGCTAATAAGGCTGGAATTACAAAAGAGCTATGCCATCTAGTTAATTTGTAACTACGCTTGGTAGATGCATGAGGTAGATCTGTTCTTGTTAAGAATATGTCAGAATCTTCTTTTGTGATTGAAGTGAAAAGGTGGAAATATGAAGATCATGAGCTTAGAAAATTGAGGGAAAAGATTCCACAACAGCAACAATGCTTATTTGAGCTAACTGGAGATGGAGTCCTTAGATACCAGGGTCATTTATGTGTACCAACAGTTGGATAGCTCTATGAAAATATTCTTTTAGAGGATAATTATTCTAGATATGCATCTTATCCTTTAGCGACAAAGATATCAGGACCTTCGACATATCTATTGGCGGAATGACATGAAAAAATATGTTAGAGATGGTAGTTGAATGTCCCTATTGCCAACATGTTAAAGCTGAGCATCAAAGGCTTGGAGGCCTAACTCAGTATATTGAGCTTCTATTATGGAAATGGGATGTGATAAAGATGGACTTCATCATTGGTTTGCCTCACACTCCACGAAGGTATGATTATATTTGGGTAATTATCAATAGGATGACAAATCTGCTCATTAATTGCGGGCGACATATTCACCTGAAGATTATGCAAATCTTACATTCAGGAGATTATTTGCCTTCACGGAGTTTCATTATGTATTATTGCATATCAAGGTTCTCAATTTACAACACATTTTTTGAGATTGTTTCAGAAAAGTCTAGGCACTCAGTTAAAACTTAGTACCGTTGTTCATCCACAAATTGATGGACAGGAAGAACGTACTATTCAGATGGTTGAGGATATGTTATGTGCTTGTGCACTTGATTTTCAAAGAAACTTGGAATCAATATCTACCTTTAATGTAGTTCGCTTATAACAACAACTTTCAAGCTAGTAATGATATGGACCTTTATGAAGCACTATACAGGCAAAAGTATATGTCCCCCATTGGTTGGTTTGAGCTCGGGAAAGAAGATTTGCTAGGTCCCAATCTAGTCCAACAAGCGATTGAAAATGTTAATCTTATTAGAGATCAGCTTCATACATCACAGTATCGGTAGAAGTCTTATGCAGATGTTCACCGAAGGAACTTAGCGTTTGATGTAGAAGATTGGATTTTCCTGAAGTATCGGTTATGAAGGGCATCATGCAATTTGAAAAGATAGGGAAGCTAAGTCCTATGTAAGTTGGACCATATAAATTATTTGATAGATCGGTATGGTTGCGTACGAGCTTGATTTGCCTTCATAATTGAAAGCAGTCCATCCAGTATTTCATGTTTCTATGTTGTGGAAATGCGTCAGAGATTCTCACATATTATGCCCATTGAAAATATTTGTATCGGTGAACATTTATCTTGTACAGAGGTACCAATAGTGATTCTAGGTCGCCAAGTAAGAAAGCTTTGAACTAAAGATGTAGCTTATGTGAAAGTGTTATGGAGAAATAACAAAATCGAGGAAATGACTTGGGAAGCGGATTAGGAAATGAGAAAGGAGTATCCCCCTGTTTATGACTTAAGGTGAGTCACATTTTGATAATTGACAATTATTTCTTCACAACGACTTTATAAGATTTTAAGTAGCTTGAATGTTTAATTTCTATGTCTTCTTATGTGATAGCAATACAACTCTTAGGAGTTAAATTTTCAGATTTTGACTTTCATTTGTGACTGTAACAAATATAGACTCAATGAAAAGTATTATTAGAAAAAATGATTACACAACCAAGGAGTTCTCTATATCCATTCGCAGGTGAATGTTCAAATTAAAGAGGGGAATGGGCAGAATGTAAGATCCTGTACTTTTTCTCTATTCTTGCATAATATATTTGGTGCAGTATAACATAGTTATATGAGGTGTGTATCCCTTTCTATCGTACAATGGAGATTAAGATTGAAAAGAGGTGAAAATATCAAGGAACTAAAATAAAGTTTTAGGTCTAAGGGACCCCTCAAATAAAATTCGTGATTTAAGAAAGGGATCAATAGAACTTCGCCCGTTTGAAAGATTTAAAGTGTCCCATACCTTTTGAATAAGCCTAAGAGTGTAAACATGCTAAGAATAGTATATTATGAAGTATTATGATAGAAAAGGGTTGTATGTTAATTTTTGAAGTCAAGAAAATTAGTGAAACTAAGGTCAGCAAAAGTTATCAAAGTTTCTCTAATAATATTCTCTTAACTTTGGGTCAAATTTCTTGGATGTTTTATCCCAATACATAAAGAGTTAGAAGGCCTATAACCTATTAAATCGAAGGTCTACAGATCTATTTTGCAATGCAAAAAGAACCTGTACTCAAACAACATCGGAGTAAAATGTTATGAGGGTTTTAATAGAAACTGCTAAGGCAGAATCCGGGTCGGATAAAAAATGTAGTATGTCGACATAATCAAAATTTTAAGCCACAAAAACATTTATTTTCACTCTCTACCAAAAAAGAAAGCTTCAGAGATGGTTTTAATAGAGTTCTTGCATGTTTGTTATTTGACGAGTTCGACCATTAAAGGTTTTTCCCGTGTCTAGAAACGTGATCTCTACATGTGTCGATAGTTTTTCCCTTCTATTAGCTCCGTTTAGAGCTAGTTTTTGAAGATATAAATTTGTAGTTATTGGTGTTTCTTCAAGGTTTGCACTTTTATTAACTAAGGTAATCATATCAGGTCTCTTTTATGATTGTTTCTATGAAGTTCTACGGACGTTTCGTCAAGTTGAGGTCATTTGGCAAATCTGTCGATTTAAGATCAATTATGAACTTCTTAAAGGTGCGTACCGACTATGTATATATAATGTTTACGAATATTAGGACGTAAGAATAACTTTGGTTAAGAAGCTACGGTCATTTGAGTGTTCATCGGAAAGGAATGTTAAGGTTAAGCTACATCCATTATTTTAGCACCACTCTTGGGAAATTCCTAAAACGCCGAATGTGAAATTTTGTTGTTCTCTTCCTAGACATTCAGTGAAAGGCATTGGGATATCAATTGAATTATTTTCGTGATTCTATTATTTTGATATTCCACTTGTTCAAATAAATAGAGTATTCGACATCTACATGTCATTTAATCGGTTTCTTTAATTACATGTCCGCATGTATGAATTAATATTCTTCTTTGGGTAATATGAATTAAATATCACGAGAGACCTGTATTACTTTTAACCACCCTCTTTTCAATTAAAAGTTATTATCGAAAATCTTTAAAGTGACTCATGATCTTTAAAACTCGCTAATATAACTCAATGTTTAAACTAGTATAATATTTGTTTTGAAATACTTCTTTTGTAAATCATCTAGGAACCAACTTAGCAACTAAGTAAATCACCTAAAACTTGTTATGAATTTCTGCAAGGTTAGATTATCTTTCTAAAATTCGAGTTAACTTTTCAAGCTTATTCAAAGAATATATGAGGTTCCATGAGATGGTAACGAAAGTGATTATGGGGTTATGAGAACAAGAGTACAAAAAAGTTAAGATTGGCAACACGACAACTGTAACTAATAGGTGTTATAAATCCATGACATGACATACTATGCATTCTACTCCCGAGCTATTATTGGAAGGTATGGAGCCTATTGCATATATTTATACGTATAAGACATAAATGACCACAAGTTGGAGAATATGATGTTGGTTTGCTATCGAAAGGTACAACCATTGCTAGCATTTGGTTGGATATGTCATGCATTTGCATTTTCATATGTATTCACGACATACGATTATATGAGAATACTATGCATATTTAAATAATAGGAGCCAAATGTCATCCATGGAGATTATTGAGTTTCAGTACAGGTGGTATCTCTATTACCCTTTTAGTGTAAATATGTATGATTTTACTTTCCACTTTACATGTCATTACATTTTTCGAATAATTTCACATACTTAAGCATTGTCAGAACAAAGCAATGTCACCCAAAATGTGAAATTATTTGAAAAAGTCACTCAACTTTGTTTTGTATAAAAAAAGTAACTTAACTTATGAATTTTCTTTTATAAAATTACTCAACTTAAGCAAATTTTGAGGAAATCATTATTACCAAAAGAAAAAAGAGATAATTGCACAAACCACCCTTCAAGTTTAGTTCTATAATACTTATTTCCGTTGTAGTTTATCATATTATGCATAACTCTCTTATTTTATTTTTTTAATAAATATTTTCTTAACCTAATGATTATCAACATAAAAATTTACGATTTAATAAAATTTTCATTTATCATACATTTTTTTATTTAGTTGATTCTATAACATTTTTCAATTCAATATCTCAAAAAAATCATTATAACCTTGAAAAAAAAGTTGCACTTTTCTCTGCTTGAGTTACTTTGTGTGATTCCATGCTATTGTATAGTGAATACTGAATGGAAAAATTGTATATAATGACAAACTATAGTTCAAATTTAATGGTATATAACAACACTTTGGTTTAATTGTGCCCTGTAGCAAACCGTTTGCCAGTTGCCTCTCTCTCAAACTATTGCTCGCCATCTTTCTTCTCTTGCTCGCTGCCTCTCTCGCTTTACACAATTAGAAATGCATAAATTGTGTTTCTATTTGTATAAATCTAGACAAAATTGTATATACACATGCAAATACATATATCTTTGTCCTATACACTTATAATTATACAATACAAACATTCCTCTGTCCAATATTCTTTTGTCTTTCTCTCTTTCTCGCGTTATGCAAATACAAATTATATAAAATGCAATGTATAATTTATGTTTGTAATAAAAATAAAGCGATAGAGAGAAAGAGAGAGAGAGAGAGAGAGAGAGAGCGACACTTGATATACAAACATTTTATTATCAATTCAATTGTATACAAATTTAAATTTTATACCGATATACAAACACATGAAATTGAATTGAGAGGATGCCAAAAATTTATACAAAAGAGATACGACAACCATTTATACAAATTGTCTTCAAGCAAAATTATACAAATCTGAAAGAACGAATTATACAATTGCTTCATTTGTATATATGTATAGCGAAATAGCCTAGTCATAACATGTTTGATATGAAAAGCAATTATACAAACTTTGATATAACATACAAATATAAATTTTGTATTTGTTATATGTGAATGTTGCTTATACTGAATAACATGTCATGATCTGTCATTTAGGTAAGGATTGGAAAACTAATTATGCCCAATATATTAAGTAAAGGTGAACATTGAACATGTAGAAACACTTCTTTTTCTGCTTTCTTCATGTACCATATTTGCAATTTAACTAGATGATTTTATTGTTCTTTTGCTCCAACGCGAGTATCAATGTTCCTGTAAGGATGTGTAAAATAGAATTTTGAATTTATTTTCAAATTATCATAAGTAAATATTGTTTGTTATTGTATTTAATTGACACTTCAAATCTTAACTGAACATATTAAAAAAATGAATCAATTTTTTTAAAAAATAAATCATTATAACATTTGCATGCCTACATAATGATATTTTTTTGAGAAATAGATTAAAAAGATGTTAGAAAATCAATTTAATTAAATAATATATGATTAAAGCAATTTAATTAAATCATAAATCTTTATGTTAATAATAATTAGTATAAAAAAATATTTATTAAAACAATAAAATAAGAGAGTTAAAGCTTACAGAAGCAAACTAAAACGGTGGTTTATGCGATTATTCTCTTTTATTTGTTGGTTATAATGATTTCTTAGAATTTTTTTTTTGTTGACTGATTTTATAAAAGCAAATCATAAGTGGATCGGAGTAGAAGTATTTGTGAAATTGACAGGTTTTTGACTTGGGTTGGAGTAGAAGTATTTGTGAAATTGACAGGTGTTGGCTTGGGATTTCTATGATAGTTGGGTCATCTTCTATAGCAGATAACAAATGGAAATGTCAAAATCTCTGGACGAGTTTAGAGTTGAATCTGTACCCACTATGTTCTACATTCCAGACTTCATTACTGAGTCAGAACACCACCACTTATTGAAAACTGTAAAATTCATCTCTTTATTCAATCCCTTTATCCTATTCTCTTTCTATTTTCTTCACAAATCTCTATTATTTCATATTTTTTTGTGTTCTAGATATACGATGCACCAATTTCTAAATGGAAATCCTTGACAAACAGGATATTGCAAAACTGGGGTATTTTTTTTTTTTTTTAATATGCCCTAGTTATTCCTCATTTGAAACAAAAAATATTCTATTCAGTCTTAATTCTTTTGTTGGTTTGTGTTGGTATCCCATGGCAGGAGGCGTTGTGCACGAAAAAGGCCTTATAGCTCAAGACCTGTACGTATACATTGAACCCTTTTTCTTGTATCACTATTAACATTTGGATTCAATATGAACTGCTTCTGACTTCAAATTTTGGGGTTAACAGTTTTGCTTATCGAAGTTGAACAAACCTAAGAAATTGTGCAGGTTGCCACAACCACTTCCATTGACTTCCATAAACTGACATAAAACAATTCTCAAGCAAATGTTTGCGTAATTTGTGAATAACATGCAAATTATTTGGTGTGATACTTCAGTAGATTTAACATTTCATAAGCTATGAAGCATTAAGGCCATATTTAACTACAAACTTCAATATTGAGATATGCCTATAGCATATAGGAGTACAACACGACACTTCTGTACATTTCGTATCCTACAAAAAGTTGAAATTTGTAATTTTTAAAGGTATCAAAAATCATAACTTGAGTACTGAAATTTCTTAACAATTGACCAAAGAGAGCATTAAATTAGGGAGGAAACTTTTGCATTGTAAGAGGGAAGATGAGGAAACATGTGAGAGTAGATAAAGCAAAGAGAGCATTGCGGTACTCCAAAGAGGGATATGAGCATGCTTTTTTCGAAATTTAACCTTGGATTGGATGATGGATTTTTTTATATAGTTTTTATGTTTAAAGCTGTATGTTTTGTAGACCAACTCGTGACCTTATAGTTTGTTAGGTCATTTGTATCCAACAAGAAATTTCTTTTATATTTTTCAAGTTTTATGCTATTGAGCAGCCATGTGCATTAAAGCTAGAGTACTATTATTTATCAATCTCGTTTCCATATGGCCATAAGAACAACCAGAATATTATCAAAAAACATAGAAGTCTAGGAGATTAAGAGAAAATGAAACTTTGTAGTAGCGTCCAATTCATTACAACAATAGAATCTAAAAGAACCTTCAAAAGATTGATAAATCATATGCCCAAAAGATTAATGTTTTATAATTTACATTAAAAAAAACCCATAATATTGACCAGAAACTCCCTTAGTGAATATTTTCGCTGGGTTGCCCATGACAGATTGTGCGTAGGGCTAATGTTGTGTCTAAGCCTAGTGGGGTGAGTTGGTGTAACTTCCATGCATGAATTTTTTGCAGTGATTGTCAGTTTGGTAGAGTTGTGCTAGTTTTTGATGATGTAAGAAGTGTGTTAAATAACAAAGCATCTAGAGGATGCAAGATTTACAAAAGTAGGGATACTCAGTTATAGAAAGGCCAAAAATAAAACCTATCATAATACAAGAGAGCTAACAAAACCCAAGTATTATTCAAGGTTATACAAAGGAGTAAGGTTAACCCAACTTTAACAGAGTATGTACCATCCATGCTGTTACCCCATTTGAGCATGTCATTTTTCAGGGGGTTGACGGCAGCAGACTGTAATCTTCCATATGTGTTGCAAGTTCTTCTAACTTCCAATCATTCTGGTTCTTATCAGTCTAGGACATCAAGTACACCCCTCTCAATTTTGCGATAACAGTGGAAAAGTTCCTTCTTAGTCTAAGTCACTAAGTATGCCCCTCCCAATTTTGTGAAACAGTGGAATCGGGATTGGAGGCAATAGAGAATATCATAGGGTAGAGATCCTTCAGTAGATTCTGACCAAGCCAAGTGTCTTCCCAGAAGAGGATATGGTTCTATTACCTATATGTACAGTTGTTTCAGAAGTGAATTCAGTCCACAATTTCCTGATTTCTTTCCATAATTCACAACCATGAGGTTATCTACTAGTGTTGGTAACCCAATGGCTATCATGTCTATATTTAGCTTGGACCACTTCTTACCAATGTCCCATGCCCTCTTGATTATACCTCCAATGTCATTTCAAGAGCATGCTTTTGGTATGAATTCTAGGTCCTTCAGTCCTAATTCACTTAGTGATTTTTGAATAGTAGCCTTATCCCATTTCACCAAGTGAAGCTTGTGGGACTCGTTATTGCCATCCCATAAGAATAAGCACCTAATGCTATCAAGCTTCTGCAATATTTTATCTGGTGCGGGGAATAAGGACATGAAATAAGTCGGAAAGCTGTCTAGCACTCTGTTGATCAAAGTAATTCTGCCTCGAAGAGAGAGAGATTGTTGTTGCATGGTGGCCAGCCTTTTCTCAAACTTTTCAACCACCCTATTCCATACCTCAACAGATCTGTAGGCTGTAGCTAGACCCCAATTGGGTAGGTAGTTGGGAAAGTCCCTGTATTATTGCATCACATTTGCTCTGTCATTTCTTCCAACCCATTAACCATATTTACCAGATAGATAACACTCTTACACATGTTGCATGATGGCTAGCACGATTGCGGTCACAATTGCCTAGAAGGCTTGATCGGGGTTGACCTGACTTTTCTCTTTGCAGTTGCGCCCTTGGGCCTGGCAATTGCGATGAAAAATTCTTGTGTTCCACAATGGTGTTGCCCGGTCACGAAGAAAGCATCTGCAGTAGAGAAACTTGCAATTCCAACTGTCCCTAAGTGATGCCAAAGCGCCCCCTAGCCCCTCGGATCCCAACCAGAACATACCAACAGGTGTAAAAACATCAGAACATAAGGATATCCTAAATCATACTACGATACGTAAATACTCAAACAGATGGTCCTAAAACATACTCAAACCTTTTATGCTTTACTGCTTTCTTTGGACTGAAGCAGTCCTTCTGCCTCCCAAAGAAAAAAAAAATGATAGACACACAAATGAAGTATTAAAAGGGAACTTGAAAGATGCAAAATTAGTTCAATATGGCATTTTTGACCATTTCTATTACAAACTATTGAAAGATGCAAAATTAGTGATATGGCATTTTTGACCATTTCTATTACAAACTATCTATAAAAAAGGTGCTGTTTATGTTGAGAAATTTGTATTCTGAAATCTTCGGAGTTATTGATTTCACTCCACATCCTAATTTGAGCTGCCGTGTTGGTGCACATGGAAACAGTGCTGACGACAAAATTTCTGGTCAGGAGGCTGCTGTGATGAATTCGTGTGAAGGCTAGATAACTTCCATCCCTTTTCTATCATATTAATGCCTCGCAGTTTGTTGATATTCAAAGATATGGTGTACTCAGGTAAAACTTTTTGTGAGGGGTGGTTTCAACAGAACCACTCAACAAATATCAGAGTACCTTGAATATAGTGTCAATATTCTCCTTGAAATTTTAACTTCTCTAGTGAATTAAAGGGCCCCCTCTTCCCCCCTTCCCTCCAATCTTCTGGTTGTTTGATTTGCCAAACCTCCAATACAAGTGGTCCAAATGCAACATAACTTGTCAATAAACTCCCGCATCTTTATTTTCAAAATCCATGATTCACCTCTATTAATCTCTGTTGGCATTTGTAAAGATGTCTCAATTAGTTACACATATTTGTTGCTAAGTTAGTATTTTTGATGTTTCTTGTTGTTCCAGACTACTTGCATGGCATAAAAGATTCTGATGTGCACGGATGTAACGGGGTAAGATGAAAAGCATTCCGAGTGTGTAGTGGAGTTATGCTCGATAACACTTTCTGTAAAATGAGTACCTAGAGTCTTTATCACTTCTTTTCCAGACTGTAAATGTAACAAATGTTCAGAATCATGTGTAGTTCAGCGCTCGTCAGGTTCAGTGGAAGGGCTTGATAGTGATGACACTGTCATTTGCAGGGCTAACACCAGAGTTTCTTTGACCTGTCGAGTAGTAACAAAGGTTTATAAAAGTATTTTTAAGTTCTAGTTTCATACAGCAAAGAAACAAGTCAATAGATGCAACACAGGGTGAGTAGAGAATCGAGTCCAGGAGAATGAAACCCACCCCTGCAGTTTTGTAATATTAGTATGATTGATGTACGATAGCTATTGTACAGTGAAAAACTCTATGATTTAACAATTTAAACGTAGCATAGCTACAATAATCTATTTTGTTTCTTCATCTGTGAATAGTTAAAACCATGTATTTGTTCTCGGAGATCCTTTCTTGTTTCATTTGCCTTCAAGAACTTTTTGTTGGACTTGCTGTCTAACCTTGTGCAGGGAAACTTTAGGTTTTATTACCTTCAGAACTATGGAGAACTTGATGGTATTTGTACCTTTATGAGAACAGTAGCCAGACAAACACTTCTTTTACAGCCAGAAGTAAAATTTGTTGCCTTAATTATCAGCCAACAAACAGACATGCCCAGCAACCCAGGTTGAGTGAGGTAATACGTAACCCGATAACCGTTTCCAAGGAAAAACAGGATTTTTTTCTCTGTTTTGCTGTTATTAATCTTGTAATATGACAAGAGGGAGTTGCCGCAATGGTAAGCATTCTTCACTTTCCACTCTTAAAGGTTGTTCGTTCAAGTGACCAAATGGAGGAAAGAAGGTGGGGGAGCTCCTTGGGGAGAGGTAAAAAGTACTTGTAATATAACTGCGTGGAAAAATTCCAAAAGTTAGGGTGTGTTTGGTACGAAGGAAAATGTTTTTCATGGAAAATGTTTTTCTAGAAAATGTTTTCAACAAGTAGATTTATGACTTATTTTCTTATATTTAGTTTGTGAGTACAAAATATTTTTAGAAAATGATTTTTAGTGTTTTATTTGTGAACGATTTCTTTTGAGAAATATCTTTTATTTTACTAGAGTAGAAAATAATTTTTGAAATAGAAAATAATTTTTTTTGGGGGGAGGAGGGGGACTAGTGGTGGTGGTGGGGGGGGGGGGGGCTGGCAGGATGGTGGATAGGGGGTGAAAAATAAAAATTTAAAGTTGAAAATATTTTTTTAAAATAAAATTATTTATTTTTCGTGGGGGCTGGTAGGGGGTGTTGGGGAGGGGGGGGGTTGCCAGGGGTGGATAGTGGTTGGGCTTCGTTGAAAAATAAAATTTTGATATTGAGATATTTTTTTTTAAAAAATTTAATTTTTTGTTGGATGGGGTGGAGGGATGGTTGGGGTCGGGGGGGGGCAGAGTAAAAATATAAAATCTTGAAATTGTAATTATTTTTCAGAAATTGATGGTTTTTTTTAAAAAATTTTGAAGTTTTATGAGAGTTTTGAAAAATGTTTTTTCTTTTAACTTTTGAAGGGAAGTAAATTTCTTAATTTTGATGAAAATGAATTGATTTAAAAAATATTTTTTAAATTTTTGTCCTATTCAAACATGAGAAAATTGAAAAATATCTCTTTAATTGACAATATTTTGTTCATGATGTAAATTGTAGTTTGCATACTAGCCTTTGACCTATTACTTGCAGTACCATCTGCAAGTTAAGAGTTTCGTAAGGCGTAGAGAGTAGGGACAGGTTTCTATTTTATGAAGAGGTAAACTTGGTTAGAAGATTTTGTCTGCAGGAACGGTTAGCACGTTTTAAGTTCGTGTTGGGAAAATCCGTCATCACCCAAATTCCGTGGGCACCTAACGAGTTATCACACACTTAGTTGAACTTTTCTCTCAAGTTGCTCTTTCTAACACAACTTCCCCTACATCATCATATCAAGACAAAAACAGAAAAGTGTTAATTTTTTTGTAAAATAAATATGAAATTGAACAAATATATCTTCCGTTTAGGGGTTGTTCAATGTGATTGGAGGCCTAAAACGAAATTTTAATTCGGGATCTAAAATATAAACAAACTTTATATACGTATTGATTCAAACATTATTTTTCTTAAATATTTAGATGAAAATTATTAGCATTTTAATATTATTTTTTAGTTATTAATTTTACGAAAAAGAGCCTAAAATACCCCAAATATTGAAAATGGTACAATATTACAATTCATCCACCTATTGACTCTAATATACCCTTCTCACCCACCTATTGGGTCCAAAATACCCTTGTCATCCACCTTTTGGTTCAAAATTGACCACTTATTTAACGGTTTTATATTTAAACTATTTAAATATTTTTTTAAAATATGTGATACTCAACTTTTTGTTATAATTTAACTTATTAGTATAATTTATAAATCAATTCACTACCCACCCCATTACTAATCAAATCCATCTAAATTAATGAACCCATCACATTATTAATGCAAGCTACTGCCAATTGAGTGTTTTTGAAAATTATAGAAGTAAATTATCATACATTCAAGTGGCTAAATAAAAATCACCGATAAACTTAAAAGTCTGAATATGTTCATCTTAATTATTCTTACGTCTCAATTATGTGATGTTACTTCATAGATAACTTTTTTTTCAAAATAATATATTAAAGGTTTTAAAACAAATCATAATTATTTATAAAATTATATTAACAAAAAAAGTGCATGAATTAATTCGGGATGTATTACTTCTTTACCTTTAATCATAAATTTCTAATTCAATTTTGAAAGAAAGTGTCCTCCTAAATAAGCGGCTCAACCTAAATTTAATTGGGCTTCGATTCGGACTCGAATAATTTTGAATGTCATTTTCAGAAATCTATAATTTTATCGTGTTTTAGTAGTGTTTATGACGATTTTGATATTATAATTGGATTATTAATTGAGTGAGGTTTAATTAGTAATGAGTGAGTAGTAGATTGACTTATAAATTATATTAATAAATTATAATTATAATCAATCGTTGAACGCCAAGTATTTTAAAAAATATTTAAAGAGTTTAATTTTAAAACAATTAATTAATTGGTCAATTTTGAATCCAAAGATGGATGACAAAGGTATTTTGGAGCTAATAGGTGGATGAAAAGGGCATTTTGGAGCCAATAGGTAGATGAAGGGTAATTTTGTACCATTTTTAATACTTATGGTATTTTAGGCCCTTGTCCGTTAATTTTAAGTAAGATTTTATCAACTCAACATTGAAAAACATCCTTTCAATGAGACAACTTTAATGAATTGTTAACATAATTATATATGTAATAGGTTGATGAATATTAACTAATAATAAGAGTTAGAACCATATAATTTGACGCAAATAGTTGATGACTTGATATACGTCATTTTAATATACTTGCAATAATGCTTCAAACTAAAATATAAAGTGAAACTAAAAAAATTATAATTCACGTTATTCAATACTTTTTACTATTATTACTTATTTTTAACAAATACAAAAGATGTTAAAATGGGTAAATAATATATATATATATATATATATATATATATCTATATATATATATATATATATATATCTATATATATATATATTATATATATATATATATATCTATATATATATATATCTATATATATATATATATATATTTTACAAATATACTTTTTATCATAAATAACCAATTTTTATAAAACTTTTAACACACAAATCTATTCTTGATCAAATTTGGGGACTAAGACAAAAGCCTTATTCCCCAAAGCATTGAGCTGGCCCTGCTTCTGTTAATAGTTTTGTCAAACAATACCTTTGCCTTTAATATCTTGGTGTCTGTTAGGGCAACCTGGCCTAACCCGGAATTTAATAGGGTTGGACTAAGATTTTTGGAGTCCATTTAAGAAAATACCTTTTTAGTTCGATTAGAATAACTCTGCTGATTTGTGGGGCTTGACAAAAATTAGTAGGGCCGGTTGTGGGCCAATAAAAATTAATTAAGAAATATATATAATATTAAATTTAAAATTAAAAAAAGGTCAAATGAAAACAATTAGGTTAATATTTCTATTTAGATATATATACTTTTACTTGAAAAGAACTTAATAAATATTATAAAGACAATTTTATCTATGGATTTGATTAACAAATAGTAACATTAACATCATGTAAAATTATTTTATCGATATTTATGATTATATTTTTAAATTATAATTTATAATTTAATTTAATAATTATTAAAAGTAATATAATTTTTAAAAAAGCGGGCTGGCCTAGCAAACGTAGCCCACGTACTTATGGTTTGGGTCGACCATTTTCTGGCCCACACAAAAAATAACCTACCCCGACTAGCCTGCAAAAATATTAAAGCATGTATGAGTTTGC
The DNA here is from genome assembly GCA_027705065.1 of Solanum peruvianum. NCBI lineage: Eukaryota > Viridiplantae > Streptophyta > Magnoliopsida > Solanales > Solanaceae > Solanum > Solanum peruvianum. Next base: position 22,158 of record JAKWJD010001268.1, on the reverse strand, counting down.
CCGGATGAGATGAGCTAACCTATATCTCTAATGTCAATTGTTTCTTTTGGATAAAATTTTCTTTTTCCTAAAAAATATGTTGTTTCTTTGGTTTAAGTTAAACACATTCCCTTTTTAAAAAATATTGTAACCCATCAATATTGTTTTCTCTCTCTTTATATTATTATCTCTCTATCTCTCTAATAAAACCTTAGAAACATAAACTTCCAAACTTGAATGTTAAAGTACTATAATACTCCCAATTAAAAATAATCAATTTTATTTATTTATTTATGTAATTAATTATATTATATCAGAAAAGCAGTGACTTTTTTGGAGGTTTGTGGCTTTTTTAATGCGCTGTAATATTTTTGATAAGGTGTGACTTTTTCACTTTTCAAAGGGTTGTGCCTTTTTTGATAAGTTGTGACTTTTTCGATGAGCAATGAATTTTTTGAAGGGTTATGACTTTTATGATAATAACACAATCAACACCTTTTCATACGACTATTTGTTAGCTATAGATAGAAGGGTTTTTTCTCACTTTTAAACTATGTTTTTTTTTACATTTTTCTATGCTTCTTGTTATTAAAACTCAAGTGTTATTTGAATCAATTGAGTAAGTTGGTATTCAACAAAATTTGAGTTGCCACATAAGAAAGAGTGGTGAACAAATTATAGCAAATCATTCATCAATTCATACTCGTATATCTTCTTACGATTTTAATCACATCTATACTTCAATTTTATTTATATCATTTTAGAATATACCCTTTTAATTATCCTACTAATTTTATTTATTAAAAAAGACTTATTGCTACAAATAGTCATAACAATTTCAAACTTCATCTTTGGTCATACAATCACAATCATTCACTCCTTATAAATTCTTGTTTTTTTTGTGATAATTTAAAATAATTCAAATTTTTCTTAAATGATTCATCCCTAATCCATTGATATGTTTCGCTGAAATTCATAGCGTTGAAATTTAGGTATTAATTTTCAATTAAAGAAGAAAAAAAAGTGAATAGAGAAATGTGCAATTATATGTAAATTTTACTTCACATAGAAAACTTCTATATATAGTGCACAAGAATTTTTATTTCTTTTTCTTGTTTTGTTTCTTTAATTAATATCTTTTATTTTTTCATTTGAGGAGAATTTAATAATTAGTGTTTCACGTAATGAGTGAACGGTGACAAATAAAATTAACGAAAACGACAATAATAATAAACAAATACGAAAAATGCACATGATTGGGGTAAGATGTTGATAAACACTCAACTACACCTCATTCAATACTAGGTGTAGGCGATCACAATCTAGTATAAATTCACGAAGAGTTGGATCGATCCCACAAGGAGTGATACAAGTTAGAATTCAATTACAAACTTGTAAATGTGGTCTAATCTAATGTAGGAATAAAAATTATCCTAGATGAGAGAATTTGGTTTGTCAAATAACAACTACAACAATTAGAGTACATGGGAGAAATCAAGTAGGTAAGAATTCTCACGGATGTGAAATAATGATAGACTAATTTCGCTATATGGGTAATTGAAATTGTAACGACCTACAAGTACATCCTAGAAGACTGGAGCACTCTTGAGTCATCACAAGGCGTACTTGACCCTTCTAATGTCTTGTACAAGCCTCTTAACTATCATTCATTATATAAGATATGAAAAGTTGTGTGGAATTAAAACTTTTTCACAATAATATAATTAAGAAAACTCTTTTATAAAAGTTAAGGAATAGGTTTCATCGTCACAAGCCAACCTAAAGACACATCTTAAATATCTTAGGGTCACAACCCTTTACATTGAAAGAAATACACAATAAGTCTTATACAAGTCTTACAGAAGAGACTAAAGAAACAATAGACATATATGAGGACATACCAAATCTTGAGAGAGTCAACTTCCTAAGCCTTGCCTTCTAAGAAACCTCCACTTGCCTTCCACATATACTTATTGAATATAGAATAGTATGGGGTTAGTACAAACATTGTACTAAGTATGACATTATGCGAAAACATGCAAAAGGGACAATTTAATTGAAACATACAAGTCACATTATGTTGATAAAACCTTCATGAATAAAGTTACAAAACATCATATAATCATCATTTAACACATAATATAAAACTTCCATACTTCCTCACATAAAGTCACACTTACACTAAACCCGTTTATCATAAGGACTCTTTCCTATCCTAGGTCATCCTAAGTCTCGCCTAGGTTAGACATGAAGAGACTTCTCATACAACCTCTTCAGTACGTACCTAAGTTATCCTTAAAACTACCAAAGATAAGTATGTGTCATTTCATTTAACAAGTGAACATTAAATACTAAAGATTCTAGAGAAAACATACATATACTTAGGAACTTCACATAAAGCCATTCTCCATGACAACTCCCAAGTTACACTTAGTGAAATGTGAAAGTAACATCCCATACTACTACTTTCACCTTAGTGCTTGTTGAGAATTCCCTTAGACTAGGCACCTCACATCATTATATACATAACTTTCATCATACAAGACATACAATCAACATGTTTTATTTAACATTAGACATAAAGTCACATTACTTCATTAACATCATATAATGACCCATTCATACATCTTCATATAAGACCACACCAAGTCTCTCTCCAAATGCCTACTGTGCAATGGATAGATAGAGTCCCATACCACCACCTACACTAAGTAGTACACCCTAATAAGACTCAGTTCATTTACATTCATTTGTGGGGGATAACTTTAACCGACATAGACCATGAGAGCTAGACATGGAATCCCAATAGTAACCCCTACTGGATGAGGGACCCCTACTTGCCTAAGGTAGGGTCATACTCTTAGCCTTTACATGGATTCTCCAATAGCTATACCTATGCGGGTGCATAGTTAAGGGATAAGGATATTGCTACGAAGTAACTCATTCTCTACTAAAGAGGAGCACTCATATCAAGAGGTACATTGGATACAACATCTTTACTCACGAAGTTTACCCTCCCCTTCTTCAAATCCTCTCGGTGCTAAGCATAAATCCCCCACGGGGTCTTAAACATTCATTAACTATAGGTTAAGGGATAGCTATCTAGCACCACATCTCAACTAACAAAGGTACTTATACTAAAGGTTACTTTTGAACACCACATCACAACTCACGAAGGGTATCCAACCTCCAACCTATCTTAGAAAGCTCTTGGGAATAGTGAGGTTGCTACTAAACACTTTATCTCAACTCACGAAGAGTGTTCATCCAAAAATCCCCCTTTTTATTACTAGAGTTCTTTAGGAATAGTAGGGTTGGTCTAGACACTTTATCACTACTCACGAATAGTGTCTACCCTACAATTCCCAATTTTATAAACTTCTTCTATACATCCAAAGTGTGTGTGTGAATACATGTGAGAACACCTTTCACATAATCACCATATTAATGACTTGAATTAAACATGCTCATACCTTCATTCATCATAATTCACACACTAGCATGCTTCACATATACACATACTTCATTTAGACATAATCTCTACACGATATACAATTTCAATTTCCTAAAACATATGATGCATATACATCATGATCATCAATTAACTTAACATACTATGCCTTCAAGGCCATACTAATAATACACATATATACATATTTATATACTTCAAGTAAACACCGCCACAAAAGGTGGACAATACCACTCAAGATCATTTCACAATAAGAACTAAACAATAAGCCAAATTACCCCTCATCCAAGCTTTTACCACCTTTTTCTCAACACTTCCCAAAATCATCATAATAAGCATAATAATGCACTAGCTATTCATAATACATGATAGAGAAATATAACTCAAACATTATCTAAACATGTACATTAAATCGATTTCATAAGCCAAAAGTTTATAATATGCATAAGCATGGGTTCATTGGGGTTTTAACCTTAAAATAATCAACCAACATTGAAAAAATATCTCATTCATTAAACATTTTCATGCAAAGACCATCTTAGAATAAAAAATGGAAGAAGTTGGAGTTTGAAACCCTTTTTGAAAAGTCTTTGAATTGGATCCTTGAATGAAAGAAGGTTCAAGAATAAAATACCATGCCTTAATATTAAGAAAACCCACGAGATTCGGTGAAGAAACTTGAAGAATTAGACCTTCTTCCTTGGATCTCAAACCTTCTTCAATGGAGGATTTTGGAGAAAAGGGTTTTTTGAAAGATTTTTGTTCTGAACTTGGGGGTTTGAATTGATGGGTGAATTGTGGTTTAAAGTGACATAAAATCGTCCACAATAATCCCCAAATTTCTTAAAAAGAACCCTACACTAATTAGACCCTTTTGCAAAGTCTAACTTGACTTAAAAATGACACGACAAAATCTGGAAAGTGGCTGCGCGTCGCGGAGACAGCTCCTGATTTTGCCTCTCAATATTTTTGAGGCAATGAGCCTTGTCTTATTCATGTGACGCACAGGCAACTTAAGTTCCAGTCCTGTGACGTGAGGTGGTCTCCACATCTTGGCCCTGCACGTTGCCTTTGACTGCTTCTTTGTCAAACGTTTGGGTCCTCCTTGGGGACCCTTAGGGTGGTCTGCGGGGAGTCGTACTCGAAGGTTTGACCCTTGGTGTAACATATCAAAAATTCAAGACGAGTCTTAAAAATTAACATAGGTGCCATGAGGCTTAAACACTGTTTTAAGACCTATTTTAATGAATAAAGGTCATTTAGGAAGTTTAGGAACCAAAATGTCCAAGAACGTCCATGACGTTCAGAAACTAGTTCTAGAAGGTACTAGTGTGCCTAAGCCTATTTGACGAGCTTTTTGGAGTTGAAAATACATAAAAATTGGTGGAAGGGTAGTTAATAGGTTTTTAAGATGATTTGTGGTCGAAACGTCTGGGTACGGCTCCCCAAGTACCAACCAAGGGATGTAGTGATTCTCTAAGCCTTGTTATCATGTTGATCATTGGATTATGATGTTGTATACCCTAAATTTGATTGAATTGAGAGTTTATGGTAAGTCCATGATGATGAACTATGAAGGAGACTTGGTAAGTCTTATGATCTCTATCCTTTACTTCAAATGTGGTTAATTGTGATTATGTCATGACCCGCACGTACACCCTAGAAGTTAGGACATCCTTGTTTCGTCACACGACAAATGAGACTTCAAGAGGTCTCATCTAAGCCTCTCGTATCATTCATTGCATATTAACATTCTAAAATGAGTAAAAATCTAAAACATCTTCACACACGAAGGAACTCTTTCATAAACAATACGCAAGTGGAAGACTTTATTTAAAATATTAATCTTTACAACAATCTACTTGAACCATGTAAACCTTGGAGTTTACAACACTTGGGACTAATCCCATACAAGACATAAAATAAAGACTTAAGACACAAAGGAACATGTGGATATTGTCCTCGAATCAATGAGGACTCACCAATACTTCATCTTCAACCCTTAGAAACCTATCCATCCTTCATGGCACATCAAGTCCATTTCCCTACACTTTAGTCAAAAATTAAAAGAAGGGGTTAGCACATTAGATGTACTAAGTATGGAAGCCATGCAAAAACCATGAAAAAGGGACATTTATTATATAACATGCTTTTCATGAATTTCGATTAAAACATCATACTATAAGAATAAGAACAACATTTAACAACTTAGAAACACATAAGAAATCAATTAACAAAAAGTCACATTTTTAGCAAACATTACAGTGAAGTCACTTCACTATACAGTGAACTCAATTCACTATTAAAGTGAAGTTCCTTCACTTCACTTTAGACACCCTTTAGCATGTAATTTTCTCACTCAAAGCTATCCTAAGATTCATTTAAGTCACAGAAAGAGAGACCGCCCATACACCCTCTCTAGATCCTCAAAATTACTTATAATGAGTCACACACACACTGAAGAGATATCAACATAAGAACATGAGATTTTCCTACCAAGGTGACTCTAAGGTTCACTTGAGTGAGTTTTGAACTGACCGCCCATACAATCCCTTACACACACACTTAATAGATCCTATAGACTCCCTAAAATAGAATCATTCTCATTTATCACATTAGCATATAGGTGATATGACATTCCCTTCCAAAGGCTATCAAAAGACTTACTTAAGTAAATCAAGAAGATAACGTCCATATTGACCTCTTCAAGATTACTAAATAATTCTTATAATTACCTAAGGGTTAGATCATGTCCACTAATCAACCAACTTCCCAAACTAGAGTCATTCTTAACTTATCTAGATAAATAAGAAGTGGACCATTCCTATGCCCCTTCACACCTTAACTAGACAACCCTTAATTATTCTAGATAAGTACTACTTCATTTTAACATACTTTCTTAGCTTAAGTCATTACATTCATTAGTTCATTTAAGACTCATTCACAACATAAACGACATTCAAGTAATGGTCTTAGACAAGACCTAGGGACTCTAACTAACACCTTCAAAGCCTATTCTGCAATGTCTAGATAGCGTCCCATACCACTACCTAAACTTCATAGAACTTCTCTAATGCTTGTAAGTATCCCACTAGATGAAAATAGGCATTAACCGACATAGACCATGTTAGAAACTCATGGAATTTGGAGTTCTAACCTACTCTGATCAAGGGGACTTGCTAAGGGTAGAACTAGGACACATCCCATGTAGGCACATGGTTAAGGAATATGAAGGGCATGCTTTGTAATCTAGTCTCATACTTAACTAAAACTACTTCCCATTGACATACTCACTTGGTGCTAGCCTTCGTTCATATAGAGTAGTTCACATTAAAGGTTTACCTAAAAAAGGTTCCATAACAAGTTCATAACCCAATCACAATTACCCTACCGAAGAGGACCTCTTAGGGCTACCTCCAATGGCGACAAGAAGCTTATTATGACTTTTCTTAAGGTTTGATATGATGCCTCTCCAGCAAATCAACCTTAAGTCCATCCTTCCTTTACTTGAAGGATACTATCACGGCTTTCGACTTCAACATACATAACCTTACCACTAGGTTTAAGGTTTCACATAAAAGACCCTGTTAACATCATTCAAGGTCACAATCTTCATACATTCAAGACAGAGACTATAGCACCCTAAGTCAATACATCACATATTCATGTTATATAAGCATCAATTAAGGGACACAAGTCAACCAAGACAAGACACCACATACTTCACCTTAACACATATTACTAGTCATTCTATAAGCACATAGTAGGCTTCGGAGATCTCTGTAAGCCGCTTAAGAATAACCATTATCATGTTTAAGTCATACTACACACTACCATATCATCATCAATATTACTATTATATAGTCATATAGCCAAGTAGGAACAACCATGCATCAACCCTAAGACTACATATAAAAGCACATAGTCATAGTTTACATGATTTTCAAACATACATAGAAAGAACACATACTTTCACATTACTTTCCAAATATATAGATATACTCATAATTCACATAAATCAACTAAGAAAATCATCATAATACTTCAAGTAGTGAGGACAAGGCCATGTTCATCATATTGCATAAAGTACCGTCGACAAGGCCACGTCAATTGCAAGTTAAGCAAATAACACCGCCACCATAAGTGAACCATACCAATCACAACATATTTGAAGTCTAATTAACATCAAAATAAAGGTATTAGGCCAGCATACCCCCACTCTATCTTACCACTTCAATTCCAAGCTAAATAATCCAATTCAATATCATAAGTCCCTTACCCAAGGCCATAACCAACAACTCAATACAATTATATCAATAATTAATGAAGCTAGGTCAATCCATTGCATACTTCTCAATCTAATACAATATAGATATCAATTGAATATAATTACTGCATCATTAGATAGCCCATAGAAAGTTACATTAGAAATCATAAGCATTAAGTCAATATAAAGTCAATAGATCTTAGAGTATTCATTATTCAATTAATAAAATTTAAACAGCCTATACACTATACATACATAATCTATACATGAATCTAAAGCTCATAACAATGTACACATGAATTCATGAATATCAAAGCATAATCAATTCACCCATATTTTAGTGAAATTTAAAGGTTTGAGAAGATCAAGGGTTCATGGATAATTTCATTGTAAAACATCAATAACATCATATCTTAACATTGGAAAACGTTTCATGCAAGAACCTAAGACTTAGAGTAGAAATTGGACTTTTTCATCTTTTCGAAATCCTTTGAAAACCATCTTTGAAATTATCTCTAAGGTGATAGCAAGCCTTAGATGAAGAAATCCCATACCTTATTTGAATAATTCAATGAAAATTAAATAAGAAACTCCATTGAAAAATCATCTTCAATCTCTATCTTCATCTTGAACTCACATGGATGTTTTGGAGAATCTTTAGGAGGGAAAGTGTTTTGATTTAGGTGTTAGGGTTGTAATGAGAGTTTAATGACTTATATACTTTTAAAATACCCTTAAACACCTAAAATAATTGTCCTCCTATTTTTAAAAGACTTGGGGTGAAATCCCAACTTCACCCCTATCATTACAGAAAGCTGGCAGAAAACAGGCACCCATCGACGTGACCATCAACGGACCGTTGGTCAGGCCACGTCCCCTCGATGGTAGTTTAGTTGGTTGTTAAAAGAGTATTAAACCTGAATTACAGTTGGCTCCATCTACGAGACCCATCGACGGGCATTCGCCTGGTCGACTGGCCGTCAACTGGTCCATCCTTTGGCCACTGCCTAGCACTGTTGGTCTCTAAGTTGGGGTGCTCCCTTAGGTCCCCTTTTTGGGTCCTATGTGGATTCATACCCTGATGTTTCCACTCAAAATATGTTCGTATACAATTTTAGCACCTACCACATGAGTTTCATCCAAAAAAAATATGTAAAACTCGATGAAACATACATGGACATCCATGATTGTTTCAAGGCAAGCCTTTCGAACATCATGGACGTTCTTGGACATTTGACCTCCAAATTTCACGAAACTTGACACACTGCCTATAAACACCATATAAATTAATTTAAGAACCATATAATATTATGCATCACACACAAACACATAAAACAACATATGCGGAACATAGGTCACTTAGTCGTCGAACGTCTTGGTCGTCCCTTGACGTTTGACTTCCAATGCACCTAAGCTCTTAGAAACATCCTCTAGACCACATTATAGACAATTTTGTGACCTTAGACCATCACAAAAACCATGTTAGGATCTAACTTCACCTAAGTCATTTTTGGGGTCTTTGACTTACCTTGTTAAAATGAAATGTACTCTTATTTATGATTATTATGAAATATGACTTAATGATGGAGTTAATTGGATGTGTATTTAATTACATGATATGAATAGTTGCCTTGACTATACTTGAATTTGTAGTATTGTTATGAACATGCCTATGACTTAATAAATGTGAAATGTTGATTGGTATGGTCTTGTTGTATATGCATGAAGGTTTTAAGTGAGAAATGCATACTTGTTGAAGTATATGTGCATATAGTCTCATACATAGTACAAGTGGCATACTAACCCCATTTCTTTCTTCCCCCCCAACATTATAGGCTTCGGTCGTTGAAGGCTTATTCGAGACGACTTGAAGAAGACTTAGATATTCTCTACCATCTAAGTTGGTACGTCTTCATTTTCTAAGGGCGATGCCAATATTTAGATTATAGAGTTGCATTATTTTCCTAAGACTCTTATGTTCATTCTATTTTCATTTGAGTACGATTTGTATTAGCCTGTATGTGTAGTCTTTACATTGATGTAGGGCTATGTACAAATTGCTATGATCGTTTAGATGGCATGATATTAGACCTTAAGACTATGTTCTATCTTATATATAGATATATGTGCAAAAAAGTAGAAGACTATGTAACCTTCCTATGTGAAGGGTCTATATATAATCGATATATATTATATATATATATATATATATATATATAATATAATTATATATATATATATATATATAATATATAAATCTCCAAGTAGAAGTAATAAAAAAGTTTTAATTTTTTTGCAAAATTTGACTTATGAATGTGATGATGTAAGCTAAGAGGCTAGTCTTAGTCCTCAAAGAGGACGCTGACGCCGATTACGTCTAGGGGGTAAAGCAGGATGTTACACTTGGTATGTCCCTATAGGTACTAGGGTCAGCGCCAATGATTTTAGACAACAAACAATACTTTAAAACATGCACAACAAACAAGGACACACTAGCACACAAATAAGGCCAGTTTTCGAACGTCTTGGTCGTTCCTTGACATTTGACCTCCGAACTTCACAAACTGACTTCTAATGCTAAAATTCACTATTTTAGCACATTATTAATTCATAAAACACATATGAAGATCTACTTTAACCTATTTCATTTTTAGGGTCGTTACAGTAATTTACTACCAATTGCTAAATCTCGGTGAGTCAGCTAGACTATAGATGCAATAGCTTTCTCTCGAACAACTTTTATGATTTAATCAAGTTCTCTAAAACCTCGACAAGATTAACACTATAAGCAGTCCAAACCTAAATTTATCTACTTTATCGAGTTGAACCCACAAAAATCCAATCATTACAATAATCAATCGATAACCATAGTTCTAAACCTCTCTCTCAAGAAAACTAAAAACACTAAATTAGCATTGCATTTGCAAATACAATTCATATATTAATACACAAATATCAATGAAACTTACTTCAAATAAGCATTTAAATCAGTAAAAGACAATACCCAAAAGGTAATTAAAATAAACAATCACATGATCACACCCAAAAATTTAAGTTTTAACCACACATAATAAAAAGGACGAAATGATTACCAATTATGTTATCCATGAACTGGGTAATGGTTCCCAAAACCCCTACAATGCTTCAAGTCAACTCAATTGAAAATTTCTCAAACAAAGTAAAACAGTCTCAAAGTTCTACAATGGAGAAATTACTCATGAAAATAAATGGACTAAAGACTGGATTCCTTTTTATGCAGTTTGAAATTCAATTCATAGTTTCTCAATTTTGGCCTTTAGGACCACTAGGCGAGGTAAGTCGAGCGTCGCTGGACAAGTCAGCGACGCGCCAATGGTTCCATTCCATTGCCGATTTGCCTTGGGTCTTTAACCTTAGAGTTCTGTGACTTTAGGCGAGGTCTCTGATCCGTTTAGTGGTACTCCGACTTTCCATTTCCTTTCCAAGTATTATTGTTTTCCATGGTTGGCATGCTGAGGCGAGCTGAAGAGCCACTCGATGGATCGCTGAGTGGTCTTGGTAATTATTAGGACTAACTTTCTTAAACTTCTTCATATTTATTACTCCTTTTTGCCCCGTGATATCTTTTCCTTTATTCTTTGCCTTCATTGCATCAAATCAACGTTTAACATCAGTTTAGACCATAAATTAGGCATTGAGGACAACTAACTATGAAAAACAATCCATAAATGAGTCAAAATCCTAGACTCATCAACACCCCAAACTTAAGCTTTCACTTGTCCTAGACTCATCAACACCCCAAACTTTAGCTTTCACTTGTCCTCAAGTAAAACTCAAGATCAATGGTTCAATAAGTATGCCTTCAAACAGTGTTACTAAAGACTCCACACAAATGCACACAAGATATTCAAATTTCGCATGTACTATTCAATTGTGCACTCTAAGTTTCAAATTGTGACTAAATATTTTTAAATGGACTCAAGATCACAATTCTTACTTCAAATGCAAGTTAAAGCTCAAAAAATGTATTCAAAAGACCTTACTCCAAGAATGATTCTATGCTCACTGAATTTCATCAATAAATTATAATTCATAATCAAATAGATGAACACATGCACAACTCAACACAAATCCACACAAGAGGTTCAAATTTCTTATGCAATGTTCAATTGTGCACTCTAAGTTTAAAATTGTGACTACCCAGTATTAAATGGACTCAAGCTCACAATGCTAGCTTCAATTGTAAGTTCAATCTCAACAAAAGTATTCAAATGCCCCTCATGCGAAGAATGATTCACGTTCACATATTGTAACGACCTGTTTAGTCGTTTTGAGCAGCGGATTGAAATTCTGGGAAAGACTGGTGGGACGACGGAAGCAGAGCACGACGGACCGTCGTAGTCACGACGGCCCGTCAGGGATGTTTCGTCCCATGACACTTAGAGATTGAAATTGGGTACTGAAAATCGACTCTCTGTAAATTGTGACGGACCTGCAGGACGTGTCGTCACATCCACGACGGACCGTCGTGACCCCGTTGCAAAACACTTCAACTTTTGAGAATTTGGTGCAAGAAAACGAGTTTCTGACCGTCAGGACGGAGGTGCAGGACGGACCGTCACAGGGGTGACGGGCCGTCACAGCCCACCTGAAAACTGGGGAGGCACGACGGCCTGTGTGACGGACCGTCGCACACGACGGCCCGTCACAGGTTGCGCAGTCCCAGGCAGTTTAGGATTTCTTTCCATCGTTTTAAGGGTCGTTTTTGATTATTCTTTCCTTAATTATAAGGATTGAGGGGAACATTAATAAGTCTAATTACTTAGGGGTTAAAAGGGGTAACCTTAAGTAAATTAGTGGGTTTTATTGTCCTTTTTCACACTTAATTATATGATTAATTAGGGTAAAGGAAAGAGGGTTTTGAATAAAACAAAAGAGAAAGAACAGAAAGGGAGAGGAGAGCAAGACGATCGAGAGAGGAGGAGAATAGCAAGCTTGGGAAGATTAGCTTGTGATTCAATTCTTCGGTGGAGGTAGGTTATGGTTTTGTATTACGATATTCGTAGTGAACTCTTGATAGTGAATAATATGTGTTGATGATATTGTAAACCTGTCTATATGCTTATTGTATGCTTGTATGAATATGATTATGTGATGTTGATAAACAAGCATGATGAAAACCATTGAATCCCAAATCTTGAAAGAAACTTTAATCTATGATATTAATGATATGCCTTGGTATAAAGGAAGGCTTGATGAATTAAAGTGATGGGATTGATGATGCCTTGGTTAGAGAAGGCTTGATGAACGGATAGAATGAGATTAGTGGATCGGAGTGTCACGTTCCGACACATAGAATTAGTGGATCGGAGGAGTGTCACGTTCACAACATATATTAGTGGGACGGGTGTCACGAACCGACACGTAGATATAGGGGATCGGAGTGTCACGTACCGACACATATAGGGGATCGGAGTGTCACGTTCCGACACATATAGGGGATCGGAGTGTCACGTTCCGACACATATAGGGGATCGGAGTGTCACGTTCCGACACATATAGGGGATCGGAGTGTCACGTTCCGACACATAGTGGTAGGGGATCGGAGTGTCACGTACCGACACAAGAGGAAGAAAGATAATGAATCTCGAAAGATGATAATATACTCAACATAATGAACTTAATTCCCAAATGAGTATGGTAATGAGGCTTGAGCCCTCATGAATGAACTTGATGGTGTTATTGATGATTATGATACTTGTTGTTGCTACATGTTGAGTTATAGTTGATTTATAATATTATTGATATATATTGTTCCCTATTTTGAGTTAACCGATGATATCTACTCAGTACGTGTGGTTGTACTGACCCCCTACTTTTATGTTTTTCTTTTGTATTGTGTTATGCAGCAACAAAACGTTCCGTCAACTTCGACTCAGCAGTAGATCAAGCCGTCTTCACTCCATCGGAAATTCAGGGTGAGCTAATGCGTCTAGCTTGGACTGGGTCTCCTTCTTCAAGTCTTGATGCCTTGAACTTCCGGCATGGACTAGTTTTAATTGTTTTTAGCTTTTTAGACATTCTTAGATTAGTAGTTTGAGATAGATGTTCTTGTGTGATGACTTCCAGATTTTGGGGATAATAATAATAGTTTTGATTTGTTTTTATTAATGAGTTAAGTCTTCCGCATTTCTTTTGTTGATATTGTATTAAAATGTTAAGGGTTAGATTGGTTGGTTCGCTCACATAGGAGGGTAAATGGGGGTGCCAGTCGCGTCCCCGATTTGGGTCGTGACAGACTTGGTATCAGAGCATTAGGTTCATTGGTCTCATCACACAAGAACAGGTCTAGTAGAGTCTTAAGGAACGGTAGGGGGACGCCTTTACTTTTCTTTGAGAGGCTATAAGACTTTAGGAAAATTCCATTCTTTCATTCTTTCTTTCGTGCTACTACTTGAGTCCAATTGGTATCTAGGTGATACAAATTGGTATCTGACCATCTTCATTCTATCTCGCAGATGGTTAGAACTAGAGCAACGACCGCACCAGCAGCAACAACGGAAAGACAGGAAACTACTGAGCCAGCCACTGGGGCTGTGGCTCGAGGAAGAACAACGGCAAGAGGCCGTGGGAGAGGTCGTGGGAGGACGTCCTCTAGAGGAAGAGGACGAGCCCCTAGCCCATCTGATGCTAGGGCGGTGACTCCTCCACCGACTGAGGAGTGTAGTTAGAGAGGGTGAGGAAGGGGAAACTGAACAAGGGCAGAATGAGGAAATGCCACCCCAACCTACCCCAGAGATGATCAACCAAGTACTTGCTTATCTTAGCGGGTTGTCTGATCAGGGTCAAGCACCTCCAGTGGTTTCTGCACCAACACCTCCGGTTTCAGAGATACGACATGCGGCTACTATGGCTCCCCGCATGGATGCAACATTGGGAATAGGCACATTTCCACGTCTGACTACTGGGCCTATTATGACAAACGATCAACATGAACTTTTCAGTAAGTTCTTGAAATTGAAACCTCCAGTCTTCAAGGGTGCAGAATCTGAGGATGCTTATGATTTTCTGGTTGATTGTCATGAGCTACTACACAAGATGGGGATAGTAGAGAGGTTTGGTGTCGAGTTCGTGAGCTATCAGTTCCAAGGGAACGCCAAATGTGGTGGCGTTCACATGTTGAGTGTCAACCAACAGAGGCACCACCTATGACTTGGGAATCATTCTCTACCCTGTTTATGGAGAAGTATATCCCAAGGACTTTGAGAGATAGAAAGAGGGATGAGTTCTTGAGTCTTGAACAGGAAGGATGACAGTAAACGCGTATGAGGCTAAATTTCGCGCGCTATCCAGATATGCCACCCAACTTTGTTTCAGTCCACAAGAACGGATCCGCCGTTTTGTGAAGGGGTTGAGGTCAGAATTGCGGATTTCAGCCTTACAGATAGCGGCAACGGCAACATCCTTCCAAGAGGTGGTAGACTTTGTGATAGAGGTGGAAGGAGTGAAACCAGATGACTTCACCACGACATCGACATCAAAGAGTTTCGAAGGGGAGGTGAGTATAATGGTTCTTATTCTAGAGGACAGAACTCCGGAGGTCACTCAAATCGACCAATACAGTCTTCACTACAGACTGTAGTTGGGGGTCCACCTCAGAACGGTCAACACTACTCCGAGAGAGACCCATGCCTGACTCCAGAGAGTGCTATGGATGTGGGGAGATTGGACATATTAGGAGGAATTGTCCAAAACAGAGTTACAGAGCCCCAATGGCTAGAGGAGAGGTGGTAATGGTAGAGGTCGTTATTCTGGAGGGCGTGGTGGCCGAGGTAATGGTGGTCACCAAAACGGCAGAGGTGAGGGCAAAACGGAGCCACTACTACACAACATGGTAGGGGCAACGGACAGACAAGTAATGGGGCCCATTGTTACGCTTTCCCTGGGAGATCTGAAGCGGAGGGCGTCTGATGCTGTTATCACAGGTAATCTTTGGTTTGTGATTGCATGGCATCTGTATTATTTGACCCTGGCTCCACGTTTTCATAT
Organism: Solanum peruvianum; assembly: GCA_027705065.1. Lineage (NCBI taxonomy): Eukaryota > Viridiplantae > Streptophyta > Magnoliopsida > Solanales > Solanaceae > Solanum > Solanum peruvianum. The sequence goes on along the minus strand of JAKWJD010001268.1, from coordinate 6,415 downwards.
GTATCTTCATCATTTGCTAACGGTCTAAATTTACATTGTGAATTACTTGACATGCCTATTCGTGTTTCTACTCCGGTGGGTGAGTCTGTGATAGTCGAAAAAGTGTATAGGTCTTGTTTGGTGAATTTTGTGGGGAGCAACACTTATGTAGATTTGGTTATTTAGAAATGGGTGACTTTGATGTAATTCTGGGTATGACTTGGCTTTCTCCAAACTTTGCGATTTTGGATTGTAATGCTAAAACAGTGACGTTAGCCAAGCCTGGGGCAGATCAGTTAGTGGGGAGGGTGACTACACTCCCATCCGGTGCGTATCATCTCCTTTATTCGTGCTCAGAAGATGGTTAGTAAGGGTTGTCTAGCTTTCTTGGCACATCTTAAGGATGACACTACTCAAGTACCATCGATTGAGTCAGTTTCGGTAGTCTGTGAGTTTTTGGATGTGTTCCCTGCAGATCTTCCCGGTATGCCACCAGATAGGGATATAGACTTCTGCATTGATTTGGAACCCGGTACTCGCCCCATTTCTATACCCCCGTATAGAATGGCTCCCGCGGAGTTAAGAGAATTAAAGGCTCAACTTCAAGAGTTGTTGAGCAAAGGCTTCATTAGACCAAGTGCATCTCCTTGGGGTGCTCCGGTTTTGTTTGTGAAGAAGAAAGGATGGGAGTTTCCGAATGTGCATAGATTACCGACAGTTGAACAAAGTAACTATTAAGAACAAGTACCCCATTCCTCGCATTGATGACTTGTTCGATCAGTTACAAGGTGCTTGTGTCTTCTCTAAAATGACTTGAGGTCCGGTTATCCAATTGAAAATACGAGCAACGGATGTGCCAAAGACTGCTTTTCGAACTAGGTATGGGCATTATGATTTGTGGTAATGTCTTTTGGTCTTACTAATGCCCCTGCTGCCTTCATGAGCTTGATGAACGGGATTTTCAAGCCATATTGGACCTCTTTGTGATTGTGTTTATTGATGATATACTGATATACTCCAAAAGTAAGAAAGAACATGAGGAGCATTTGAAATTGGTGTTAGAGTTGTTGAGAAAGAAAAAGCTTTATGCGAAATTCTCCAAGTGTGAGTTTTGGCTAGATTCAGTGTCCTTCTTGGGGCACGTGGTTTCTAAGGATGGAGTGATGGTAGATCCATCTAAGATTGAGACAGTAAAGAATTGGGTAAGACCTACAAACGTGTCAGAAATAAGGAGTTTTGTGGGTTAGCTAGCTACTACCGCCGATTCGTCAAGGGATTCTCTTCCATTGCTTCCCAATTGACGAACTTGACTAAGCAGAACGTCCCATTTGTATGGACGGATGAGTGTGAGGAGAGCTTTCAGAAGCTTAAGACTTTGTTGACTACCGCACCTATCCTTACCTTGCCGGTAGAGGGCAAAAACTTCATTGTCTATTGTGATGCATCCTATTCTGGGTTGGGTGCAGTGCTAATGCAAGAGAAAAATGTGATTGCTTATGCTTCAAGACAATTAAAAGTGCATGAACGTAACTATCCGACCCATGATTTGGAGTTGGCCGCGGTAGTATTTGCACTAAAGCAATGGAGACACTACTTTATGGGGTTAAGTGTGAAGTCTACACGGACCATCGTAGCCTACAGTATGTCTTCACTCAGAAAGACTTGAACTTGAGACAGAGGAGATGGATGGAACTACTGAAGGACTACGACATCACTATCTTGTATCATCCGGGAAGGCGAATGTTTGGCAGATGCTTTGAGTAGGAAGGCCGGAAGCATGGGAAGTCTAGCTCATTTGCAAGCTTCTAGACGCCCATTGGCTAGAGAAGTGCAGATTTTGGCTAATGACCTTATGAGGTTAGAAATAAACGAGAAGGGAGGATTGTTAGCTTGTGTAGAGGCAAAATCCTCTTTTCTTGATCAGATTAAGGGGAAACAGTTTGATGATGAGAAACTAAGGCGAATTCGAGATAAAGTGTTGCAAGGAGAGGCTAAGGAAGCAATAATCGATGGGGAGGGTTTTGAGGATAAAGGGAAGAGTATGTGTACCCCGCATCGATGATTTGATCACCACTATTCTTACAGAAGCTCATAGTTCCGGATATTCTATACATCCTGGTGCAACCAAGATGTATCGCGACCTAAAGCAACACTTCTGGTGGAGTAGAATGAAGCGAGATATTGTTGAGTTTGTTGCCAAGTGTCCAAATTGTCAACAAGTAAAGTATGAACACCAAAGGCCCGGAGGAACACTTCAGAGAATGCCCATTCCTGAATGGAAGTGGGAGAGAATCGCAATGGACTTTGTGGTTGGTCTTCCAAAGACATTGGGTAAGTATGACTCTATTTGGGTGATTGTTGATAGGTTAACTAAGTCTGCTCATTCATTCCTGTCAAGGTGACCTACAATGCAGAGAAGTTAGCCAAGATCTACATCTCAGAAATCGTTCGGTTGCATGGAGTTCCACTCTCAATCATATCAGATAGAGGTACGCAGTTTACTTCTAAGTTTTGGAGAACATTGCATGCTGAATTAGGTACTAGGTTGGACCTTAGTACTGCATTTCATCCTCAGACCGATGGTCAGTCTGAGCGAACGATTCAAGTTTTGGAGGATATGCTTCGCGCATGTGTGATAGAGTTTGGTGGCCATTGGGATAGTTTCTTACCTTTGGCAGAGTTTTCATACAATAATAGTATCACTCTAGTATCGACATGGCTCCATTTGAAGCATTGTATGGGAGGAGGTGTAGATCTCCCATTGGTTGGTTTGATGCCTTTGAGGTTAGACCTTGGGGGACTGATCTGTTGAGAGATTCTATGGAGAAGGTGAAAGCTATTCAAGAAAAGCTTTTAGCGGCAAAGTAGACAAAAGGAGTATGCAGACCGAAAGGTTAGAGACTTGGAGTTCATGGAAGGTGAACAAGTCTTGTTGAAGGTTTCGCCCATGAAAGGGGTGATGCGGTTTGGAAAAAGAGGTAAGTTAAGTCCAAGGTATATTGGACCATTTGAAGTGCTTAAGAGAATAGGGGAGGTGGCTTATGAATTAGCCTTGCCCCCAGGGCTGTCCGGAGTGCATCCGGTGTTTCATGTATCCATGTTGAAGAGATACCACGGAGATGGAAACTACATTATCCGTTGGGATTCAGTTTTGTTGGATGAGAACTTGACTTATGAAGAGGAACCGGTTGCTATATTAGATAGAGAAGTTCGCAAGTTGAGGTCGAGAGAGATTGCATCCATCAAGTGTCAATGGAAGAATCGACCGGTTGAAGAAGCTACTTGGGAGAAGGAGGCAGATATGCAAGAAAAATACCCACATCTGTTTACAGATTCAGGTACTCCTTTTCGCCATGTTTTTCTTCTTTTGATCGTTCGGGGACGAACGATGGGTAAATTGGTATCTATTGTAACGACCTGTTTAGTCGTTTTGAGCAGCAGATTGAAATTCTGGAAAAATGGCTGGGACGACGGAAGCAAGTGACGGACCGTCGTAGTCACGACGGCCCGTCATGGATGGTCGTCCCATGACACTTAGGATTCTGAAATTGGGTATATGAAAATCGACTCTCTGTAAATTGTGACGGACCTGCAGGACGTGCGTCACATCCACGACGGACCGTCGTGAGCCCGTTGCAAAACACTTCAACTTTTGAGAATTTGGTGCAAGAAAACGAGTTTCTGACCGTCATGACGGAGGTGCAGGACGGACCGTCACAGGGGTGACGGGCCGTCACAGCCACTGGAAACTGGGGAGGCACGACGGCCTGTGTGACGGACCGTCGCCCCACGACGGCCCGTCACAGGTTGGCAGTCCCAGGCAGTTTAGGATTTCTCCACACGTTTTAAGGGTCGTTTTTGATTATTCTTTCCTTAATTATAAAGATTGAGGGTAACATTAATAAGTCTAATTACTTAGGGGTTAAAAGGGGTAACCTTAAGTAATTAGTGGGGTTTATTGTCCTTTTCACACTTAATTATATGATTAATTAGGGTAAAGGAAAGAGGGTTTGAATAAAACAAAGAAGGAAAGAACAGAAAGAGAGAGAGCAGATCGATCAGAGAGAGGAGAATAGCAAGCTTGGAAGATTGCTTGTTGATTCCAATTCTTCGGTGGAGGTAGGTTATGGTTTGTATTACGATATTCGTAGTGAACTCTTGATAGTGAATAATATGTGTTGATGATATTGTAAACCTGTCTATATGCTTATTGTATGCTTGTATGAATATGATTATGTGATGTGATAATACAAGCATGATGAAAACCATTGAATCCCAAATCTTGAAAGAAACTTTAATCTATGATATTAATGATAATGCCTTGGTATAAAGGAAGGCTTGATGAATTAAAGTGATTGGGATTGATGATGCCTTGGTTAGAGAAGGCTTGATGAACGGATATAATGAGATTAGTGGATCGGAGTGTCACGTTCCGACACATAGAATTAGTGGATCGGAGTGTCACGTTCCGACACATAGTATTAGTGGGAACGGGTGTCACGAACCGACACTAGAATATAGGGGATCGGAGTGTCACGTACCGACACATGTAGGGGATCGGAGTGTCACGTTCCGACACATATAGGGGATCGGAGTGTCACGTTCCGACACATATAGGGGATCGGGTGTCACGTTCCGACACATATAGGGGATCGGAGTGTCACGTTCCGACACATAGTGGTAGGGATCGGAGAGTGTCACGTACCGACACAGAGAGGAAGAAAGATAATGAATCTCGAAAGATGAATATACTCAACATAATGAACTTAATTCCAAATGAGTATGGTAATGAGGCTTGAGCCCTCATGAATGAACTTGATGGTGTTATTGATGATTATGATACTTGTGTTGCTACATGTTGAGTTATAGTTGATTTATAATATTATTGATATATATTGTTCCCTATTTTGAGTTAACCGATGATATCTACTCAGTACGTGTGGTGTACTGACCCCCTACTTTTATGTTTTCTTTTGTTATTTGTGTTATGCAGCAAACGTTCCGTCAACTTCGACTCAGCAGTAGATCAAGCCGTCTTCACTCCATCGGAAATTCAGGGTGAGCTAATGCGTCTAGCTTGGACTGGGTCTCCTTCTTCAAGTCTTGATGCCTTGAACTTCCGGCATGGACTAGTTTTTAATTGTTTTAGCTTTTTAGACATTCTTAGATTAGTAGTTTGAGATAGATGTTCTTGTGTGATGACTTCCAGATTTTGGGGAAATAATAATAGTTTTGATGTGTTTTTTTATTAATGAGTTAAGTCTTCCGCATTCTTTTGTCGATATTGTATTAAAATGTTAAGGTTAAATTGGTGGGTTCGCTCACATGGGGTAAATGTGGGTGCCAGTCGCGTCCCCGATTTGGGTCGTGACACACCTAAATTTCATCAACAAAATTATAACTTTGGGAATCAAATACAACTCTCACACTCCAAAGATGAACCCATGCATAACACTACCCATAAACTTGCCCGTTTCAATTAAAATTATTTTAAGCTCACTCAAGATAATAAAGGCCTTTCACGGCTTGTAAAAAACCATCGGTTCGGGGCTGAGTGTAAAGGTAATGCTCATCTTTGTTTAGTGAATTCTACTTATGAAGTATGCCTAATATCACATTTTCTCATCCCACTTCATGGATTATTATGGTGTTCACAATCACCCATTTTATTCATTAAGCAGGAGTTTATTGATGCCCCATTTATTTTGCTCTTTCACAAGCATATTCACAAACTCTTTGTTTTTCATTTTTTTTCTTATTTTTATATATCAAGAGCTTCAATATTATTTTTCACGATCCTTAAGGCGGATATTTAACATTTCTTGGTTTTCTTTATTTTCACCACACCAACCAACTTAGTCTTTGGCCTAAGTGACTATTCAAACAAACCAATACTTTATGAAGATTATAGGTGATGGGCAAAGAGTTAAGGTTTTAGTTTCTTTCAAAAGAAAAAAGATAGGCTCAAAAAGGTGCCACGTTAGGTCACACTTTACAAGGTGGCCACAAAGAGGTATAATGTTCAATTTTTTGTTCACTCTTAATGAATTGTGCCTAAGATCATTTCAATCGCTTGCTTTAACGATTAATTGGACCTAACGGGGAAGGGAAAGTTCTAGGCATCACCAAGCAGAATATTCAAGACAAACCTCACCGCACATGGCATTCAAACAAATTATCAAACAAGACTCAAAATTCAGCCAATGTGCAATGATCATGAAACACGAGAACAACTCAACAATTAGATAGTTACAACGAGATACTAGGAGTTCACATATTACCTATTGTAACTCGATCTGTCTCATCATAGCCGCACACTCATATTTTTCAATTAAAAGCACTATTCAAGTAATCAATATAATAAAAACTGACACTCAAGTTTGCAAGAGAACAACCACAACCAAGCACATCAAGAGAAGGCAAATTTTAAAAAAGT
>JAKWJD010001267.1:0-46974 GCA_027705065.1 Solanum peruvianum | reverse complement strand
ATGATCATTATGAATATGCAAGTCATTTTTTAAGCATAGAAACCATATTTAGTACGTGTGATGTAATAACACATATTTTCTTTCATTTTTTCAAACAATGTTGGTTCGGGACATTGAGGATTAAAGTCCTTTGTCAAGGATACTTAGAATTACTTCGGCGAGTTGATGAGTCCTCAAGTCCGAGGACAAGACCCTTCGTTCTAGCGTTTAGTTCTTTGCTAATGTTGAAAGAGAATGGGGTATTTCCTTAATTCTAGACTCCATATTGATGCAAGGACTAAGTCTGAAATTTCTATACTTCTATGTTAAGATGGTGTTGTGACAAATTTACTTTCTATTTTCATATATGAAGCGAAGCTTTACTTCCAAAGTAAAATTTTTAATTTTTATGCATTTTTATTCTATGATACGTGCATTGACGAATCCTAAGGGATTGTCTAAGACCGTTTCAAGGACAAGGACGCTGATTACAACTAGAGGGTGCTCTCCAATCATGACAAACTTTGTATCAGAACATAAGGTTGAGAATAATATAGGATTCATATCACAAAATACCATGTCGAGTAGTGTCATGTTCATTTGTGTAAAACTCACCACACTTATGAATAAGAGGCTATAAGATTCTTAGGAACTTCCACTCTTTTTTATTCCTTAGTCGTACCTAAGAGTCTTAACTCTATCTTGTCCTTTCTTCTAATTTATTCTTGTGTTTATAGACAATGAAAACAAGAAGGACCAATTTAAGGAGGGTCGAGGAGGAGAATGTGAATGAGGCGGTTCCTTCTCAAGCTCCTCAAAACCCTCAAGTTCCTATTGAAGAAGGGGCTACGTCTAATGTTGAGATAAGGGTTGCTATTCAATGATTGACTCAAGTGTTAGCCACTCACGTTGCTAGGGATATTAGGGTGCAAGTAAACCCAATGCTAACACTACCACCCAAACCAAGGTCATCCTAACACTCCAAGGCTCAAAAAACGTAAAGTATCTACCCCAAATTTTCAAGAGTGAAAATAGTGGTTCATTAAGAAGCATATTTGTGTAAAGTTTTGTAGAAAAACGAAGGCAAGTGACAGGTTGGCATGGGTAATTTCTATAGTTGTGGTAAGAGTGGCCACTTGAAGAGGGACTGCCCTATGTTGAAGGGTCAAGGAAGGGAGAATTCTTAAGCACAAGAAAGTGCTCCGAATTCCGATGCATCTAAGAAGAGGATCAATTTTATGCTCTCCAATCCTACGGTGATCAAAAGAGATCTCCGTATGTTGTTACTGATATGTTTCAAGTATTTTAAATTTATGAATTGTTGGATTTGGATGCCTCTTTATCTTTTGTAACTCCTTTAGTGTCCTTGAAATTTGATATGCTTCCCGATGTCTTAGACTAATCCTTTTCGGTTTCTACCCTGGAGTGTTATTTCGTGGTTGCTAAAAGAGTCTTGAGGAATATTTTCCCAATAAAGTCACATTTATTGATTTGATAGAACATAATATGTTGGACTTTGACGTCATTTTTGAGATGGATTGTCTACATTCTTGTTTTACCTTCAATGATTATAGAACTCGGGTAGTAAAGTTTCAATTTCCTTAAGAAACCATTTTTGAATGGAAAGGGGGAAACTTAATCCCTAGAGGTAGGGTCATTTCATGTCTAGAAACTGGTAAGTTTATTGCCAAAGGTTGTCTATATGATATTGTAAAGGTCAAGGATCTTGAGTCCGACATTCCTCCTTTAGAGTCTATCCCTATAGTGATGGAATTTTCGAAAGTCTTTCCTGATGACATGCTAGAGATTCCTCCCGAAAAGGAAATAGACTTCGATATAGAATTATATCTGAATACACAACCTATTTCAATCCCTCCTTATCAGATGGCCTCGACTTATTTGAAGGAATTCATGGCGCAACTCAAGGATTTTCTAAATAAGGGTTTTATACGACCAAGCATATCTTCATAATGTACTTCGTATTATTTGAGAAGAAGAAACATGGGTCTTTAAGAATGTGTATTTATAACCTCTAATTGAACAAGGTAACTATAAACAATAATTATCCACTTCCTATAATTGATGATTTATTTTACCAACTCTAAGGTGCGAGTTACTTTTTCAAGATATATTTGTGGTCAGGGTATCACGTACTTAGAGTTAGAAGAGTTGACATTTATAAATTGGTTTTCCGAACAAGATGTGGTCATTATGAGTTCCAAGTCATGTCTTCTGGTCTAGCAAATGTCCCGACGACTTTCATGGATATTTTGAGTAGGTTGTTCCATAATTAACTTGATTCATTTTTAATTGTCTTTATTCCTGATATCTTGTTAAATTCCAAGAGTGAGGATGAACATGTGTGTCCTTGAGAATAATATTCCAAGTATTTAAGTAACATGAACTCTTTACCAATTATAGTAAGTGTAAATTTTGGTTAAGATTAGTTGTTTTTCTTGGTCACATTGTATCTAGAGTGGGTATTGAAGTTGATCTGAAGAAGACAGAGGTTGTTAATAGTTGGCCTAGACCCCTAAATTCCACCGATATTCAAAGTTTCTTGGGTTTAATCATGTATTATAGAAGATTGTTTTGATGGATTTACATCTATCGCTTCTCCCTTGACTACCTAAACCAAAAGAGGTCGAAAGATTGAGAGGAAAGCTTCTAAAAGTTAAAAGTAAGCTTACCTCCATTACGATTTTGACCTTTACTAGAGTGTACCGAAGGGTTTGTTGTGTATTGTGATGCTTCTCAAGTAGGTTTGGGTTGTATCCTCAATCAACATGGTAAGATTATAGCATATGCCTCTAGACAATTCTATGTGCATGAGAAGAACTACCCAACCTATGATCTTGAGCTAGTGGTTGTAGTGTTTGCTTTGAAAATATGAAGACGCTATCTATATGGAGTAAATGTGGATGTGTCTACCGATCATAAGAGTATCCAATATGTGTTCACCCAAAATAAGTCAAACCTCTGATAAAGAAGGTGGTTAGATATTTAGAAAGATTACAATTTGAGTGTCATTTACCACCCTGGGAAAGCCAATGTGGTTGTACATGCTTTGAGTCGTATGTCTATGGGTAGTGTAGCCTATGTTTTTGATAGTAAGAAAATTTTTGTAAAATAGTTGCATAGATTGGCCCGATTAGGTGTTCGACTTGATAATTGTCCAAAAGAGGGTTTCATGGTTCATTATAACTCCGAATCATCTTTAGTGGTCGAGGGTAAATCTAAGCAACATCTTGATCTCCTATTGATCGAGTTGAAGGAATCGGTTCTTAGTTAGTCCAATGATCCTTTCACCCAAAGGGGGATGGGGTACTTAGGTATCAATGTAGGTTGTGCGTACCGGATGTAGATGACTTAAAAAGACAAATTTTCAAAGAGGCTCATGGTTATCGATATTTAATTCATCCAAGTGCAACCAAAATGTATCGTGATCTACAAGATATTTATTGGTGCAATGGTCTTAAGAGGGATATTGTGAAATTTATGGTCAAATGTCCAAATTGTCAAATAGTCACGGCCGAACATCAAGCACCGGTAAAGTTGACCCAAGATATAGCTATCCCCACTTGGAAGTGGGAGGATGTCAATATGGATTTCGTTGTGGCTTTGCCTATTACACAAAGACAAATGATTCGATTTGGGTTATTGTTGATAGGTTAACCAAATCATCCCATTTTATTCCCGTCAAAGCTACATATTCGGCGAAATAATATGCTAAGTTGTATCTTAAGGAGATTGTTAGAATGCATTGAGTTCCCTTGTCTATCATTTCAAAAAGGGGTACTCAATTTACTTCTTAATTTTGGAAAGCATTTCAAAGTGGGCTTGGTACCAAGGTGAAACTTAGTACCGCATTTCATCCATAAACAAATGGTTTGGCGTAACAACCCATCCAGACCTTAGAACATATGTTGAGGGAATATGTCATTGACTTCAACTGTAATTGGGATGACCATCTACCATTGATTGTGTTCCTACAATAATAGCTACCACTCTAGTATCTCTATGGAATCATTTGAGGCCCTTTATGGGAGGAGATGTAGAACTTCGATTGGGTGGTTTGAGGTAGGTGAGTTTTCTTTAATGCATCCCAAAGTTATAAATAAGTCTTTGGAGAATGTCTGACTCATAAGGTATAGATTGAAGACAGCCTAAAGTCAGCAAAAATCTTATGTCGACAACAGAAAGAGGGACCTTGAATTTATTGTGTGTGACTTGGTCTATTTGAAAATATCACCCATCAAAAGGATGATGATGTTTGGGAAAAAGAGGAAACTTAGTCACCGGTATATGGGGACATATGATATTCTAAAATGCATCGGAAGAGTTAGATATGAGTTTAAGTTACCTATTGACTTCGCTCTGGTGCATCCGATGTTCCATGTATCAATACTAAAAAAGTGCATAGGCGATCCGATTTTTATCCTTCATCGAGAATATTTAGAAATTAATGCTAACCTTTCCCATTAAGAGGTTCTGATTGAGATGTTTAACCGCATGTGAATAAGTTTAGGAATAAGGAAGTAGCTTCCGTAAAGGTTCTTTGGACGAATCATCTTGTGGAAAACGTTATTTGGGAGGCCGAGGCCGATATGTTATTTCGATATCCTAATCTTTTTCCTTCCTCTTCTAGCTAAGGTTGAGGTTAGTAATCCCTCATAGTTTTGTTTTACGAAAGGTCATTAGTGTATTTGAATTTCCATGATTTCCCTTAACTATGTATGTTTTTGTGAAAATTCATGTTTCATATGTGTCTTGAATTTTATGTTCTTTACACTTGATAGCATCTGATTATATAGTTGATATAGTTGACGTCATGTGATATGTCTTATTTTAAATTGCTCAAGTGTGAAGTGACAAAATGATGTATAGTATCCTAGTTTAATATGTTGACCTATATGAGAAGGAGAAGGAAGTTCCTCCTTGCATAGTGTGAAGTGATGAAAAGTGTCCATATTCGGTAGTTGATATAGTTTCTACTTCAAAACGATGCATTGTTACTTTTGACTGAATGTTTTTCTACTTTATTATAGAATTTTCATTGTATAACATGTGTTTGTTGGGATGCTATTCTTAAGTATTAAATTCACAAAAAGATGTTCATAGTGTCGTTAGAGTATGAATATTCCCCAAGGGTTGGGGGATATTTATAAAACTCAAAAATCTAATGACGTAGGATTGACCCTCACCTAATTAATAAGTATTAAAAAGGTGTTTACATACCTAAAGTAAGGTAAGTAACTTGATAATTAGAGCCTGAACGTCAAGAAACGACCATGATGTTCGAAAACTAGTGAAGTTGAACTAGTAGGTGTCCTTAGGTCTTGTCAATGTTTGAGAGGATTGTATGGGTTGTAAAACTTGTAAAAATAATTTAAATAGGTAAAATAATGTTCTAAGGATCAAAACATCCAGGTTTTAAATCCCAAGGACCACCCTAGGGTCCTTGAGAAGGACCCAAACATTTGACCAACAAGCTTCCGAGGCAGCCTGTCTAATGCATGGAGGGAGCATGTCCTCATCGCAGACTAGCTCCACCAAAGTCCATATGGCTTTTATGCGTCGCGGACATTGTGGTGGACTCTTCTATCTAAAATTTAATATCCAGAAACTTGAGGGAGCACCTCTACAATGCGGACTTGTTCCACGACACTAATTCCAAAAATAAAAGTCAAGTTTGACTTAATTAAAAGGTCGATTAAATTTAAGTCATTTTAAACCCCACACCAAAAATATTCCCTACTTAAGAACTCAATTGCTTTCACTTCTCTCTTAATTCTCTCTCTACACAAAACCTCCAAAGAGGTCTTCTATAAGGTATGGTTTCTTTTGCTCTTTATATTCTATTCCCCAAGAGGTCCCTCAAGATATGTTTTCAAAATTCCCCAAAATCTAGGGTTTTTGTCTATACATGAGTCTTCTTTGAAAATCGAAATTATCAACCAATTATGGTGAATTATAATTATTTAAGGTTGTTTAGGTGTACAATGATGGATACTTATTGTTGTTCACTTGAAATTCACTTGGACCCATGTTATTCCCCAATTTCATAAATCTTTGATTTGATCTATTGAATCGATTAAAGATGATGAATATATTAAATTTTTTATATTGATGTTAGTTATGTTATTGCTTCATGAATTACCGTATATTGTGTGTTGGTTATACATTGTTGGGTGATTGAAACATGAAGTCCCATGAAGAGAAATAAGGTATGAATGCTAATTCATCCTTGAACTCGAGAATGAATGATTGATTACTTAGATAGTAATTGTTCTATATCTAATGTGTTATTGTGGTTTTGCTGACGAGGTCCCCTAATCCGTAACCCTATACACTTGAATTAGGTATGAAGTACGTAGGAATGTTATAGTATGATTGTTATATGATTGAAAGATAATTCTCATGATTATAATTAAATGTTAAAATTAAAGGTTGACTCACTTCGTAGTGTTTCTAAAGTGAAAGGATTTTTCTCACTTATGAAACTCTATGAGATATTATGATGAGATGTTTGCATAACAGTCTATCAATGGCTAATGTGAACTTATGTGATGAATAATAATGATTAGTAAAGTGATTAGATATTTAGCACTAGAGGACATGTAAATGATATGGGGGTCTCACGTTTAGAAAGTCCGGTTCCCCACATCGGTTTTTTCACGTTTATCAACTTCGGATTTCCGAAGATATGTGTTGTCTCATGAAATGGAGGCCCACAGATTTGGTAAGTTAGGGTTTATAGTAACAATATCCTTGTCCCTCAACTACGTTCTTATAGGATAATAGCTTAGTGGATCCACCTAGATAGCTATGTATGAAAGGTTACACCTTAGGAAAGTGCTAATTCTCTCTTTTTGGTGTGGGAGTAGAACACCACAATCCATGTAGCTCGCATGGTATGATGTAAGTTATTGCAACCTCTTTCCCTAATGCAAAAGTAAATAAATAAAAAGTATAATCTATCAATAAGGATTTCTTGAGTGGTTTCTACATAATGTGAGGGAGGGTATGGGGCTTTTCTTACACAGTGCACTTGTGGAATGCATGATCTTTATGTATATGGCAAGTCATGATGAAATATGAGACTATGAATGTACCTATGAAGTAGGTTGCTTAATGTGATACAGAGCTTTGGATAGGGTGAGGGGATTCATTTCCTTGCATTGAACAAGTGTTGTGTTTGTTGTCTACATTTTTGGATGATATTATCTTTGGTTAGTTTATGATGCTTAAATTATGTGCATATTGAATAAATTGGTAAAAAAGCATATTTTTACTAAAATGTCCTTTTTTGCATGTTTGAATTTTTATGCATAGAAGCCATACATAGTACGTGTGATGTATTAACCTATATTATCTTCCCTTATTCAAAACAATGTAGGTTCGTGTCGTTGAGGTTTTAAGGGAACTTCTCAAGGATACTTGCAATCGCTTCTCCGAAGTGGTGAGTCCTCAAGTCCAAGGACAAGACCCTTAAGTTCTAGATATTAGTTTTTTGCCTATATTGGAAGACATTATTGTATTTCCTATATCTAGGTTCCTTATTTATGTAAGGGATAAATCTCAAATTTCTATACTTCTATGTTTGATGGTATGTTGTGACGAAGTTTGTTTCTATTTTCGTATATGAATCGATTTTGAACTTCCATAATAAACGTTTTTTATTTTCCTGCATTTTATTCTATGATATATGCTACGTAGAATGCTAAGGGCTTGTCTAAGACATCTTCGAGTACGAAGACGCCGATTTCAACTAGGGGTGCTTTATAGTTGTGACACACTCACGATCCTAGGTCCATTCTTTGCATCCTGGGGTGTCTTAGGGCGTCAAAAACTTGGTATCAGAGCATTAAGTTAAAGTGTCCTAAGATTTCTAAAAAGTCGCACTAAGTAGACTCCTTTTCATAGGTCTGAAATGCACCACATCTAATGAGAAGGAGGCCGCAATATGTTGTAGAAAAATTTCATTTCCTTGTTAATTATATCATGGGTAAGGTATAACCTAATTTCTCATTCTAATCCTTTGTTTTGTGCTTTCAGATCATTCCTCATCTTAGAGCTTTTGAAAAGAATGCGAATGCGAAAAATGCTAATGTAACTCCTCCAGTCCCATATTATGAAGTTTCAAATGTTGAGTTTTGGAACTCCATTCAGCTTTTGGCTCAGAGTGTGACTAACCAGTTCCTGCAAATACTAGTGGTGGATTAGTAGCATCCAGGATTCCTACTTTTGTTAGGAAAAATCCACCAGAGTTTTTAGAGTTGCTGATTACTGAAGATCCCTAAAAATTCATAGATGAGATCAAGAAGATCTTTTGAGTGATGCAAGTAACATGTAATAATAAAGTAGGTTGGCATGCTATCAGCTTAAAGATTTACCTCTTATCGGGTATACAAAATGCAAAAAGAATAAGGGTACAGATGCAGCTCCTATCACTTAGGAATGCTTTGGTAAGACTTTTTTTTAGAGTTTCTATCCAAGAGGGTTAAGGGACGAAAAAGCTGAGGAGTTCATAAATTTGAGGCAACGTAACATGATAGTCCAAGAGTATTGAACCAAGTTTACCCAACTCTCCAGGTATTATCCTCACAATGTTGACAATTCTAGCGCTAATATGAAAAAGTTTTTATATGAGATGTCCGATTTAGTGAAAATAGAGTGTAAGAAGGCTATGTTGCTGAAAAATATGAAGGCTATGTTGCTGGAAAATATGAATATCTCTAGTCTCATGACTCATGATTAGCAAGTTCACAATGATAAGCTTAGGGAACATGCTAAGGATAACAAAAATGCTAGAACAGGAAACTATGAGTATTAAAAGAAATTGGGTGGTAAAAATCACACCAGTTTCAACAGAAGTCTTCAACTCATGCACCTTGATAACCTATTGTTCCATCCTTCAAGTTCCAACAGGATCATATAGGTAGGGCATCAAGCACTAAATCTCATTGGAGTTTTTCAGGTACAAGAACCTACCTAACTTGTCAAAAGTATTGTAAGAATCATGCGGGCGAGTGTCTTGTAAAAATGGAATGATTCTTTGGGTGTGGTAAGTCCGGTAACAGGTTAAGAGATTGTCCTTTTGCTAAACAGGGTCAAAGAGGTTTGTGGTAGAGATTAGTCACAACTTCATCAGCACCAGCGGGTTGCCTGACTCATTAGTATTTTTATAGATTCATTTCTTACGTTAAGGTAAGAAATATAATTTCTAAGCGTTATATCAATCATCTAGTTTGAGTTAAGGATTAAAGATTTGAAACCCAATGTCTTGAGTTAGTTCCAATAGTAAATGAGATCCCAAAAGTGTTTCGAGAAGATCTTCGCGAATTCCTCCTAAAGGGGAAATTGACTTTGGAATTGATATCCTTTCAGATGCCCAACCCATTTCTTTCCTCTTTATAAAATGTATTCCCAATACCATCTTTCCTTATAAAGTTCTATATGCATTCCCCATAGCTATGCTAGCTTTCTTGGGAATATAACCTTGCACTCGTTTAAGCAGTATATGGGCCCTTTTAGAGACGACAATCTACCTCCCCTTATATATTCTAGTCCCTATGAGGCGAAATAACCTAATATTCATCCATTCCTAAACAAGACAGGAGATATCTTAGGCTTCTTTAGAAAGGAATATCACATATTTACTTGGAGAACATGTTATATATGTATGATCCATGAGCGATAATTGAAAGATCAGTTTAAGCACCTTGTATGCATAAATCAAAAACCAAATGAGCATAAAGAATTGAAAGAACAGTTTTAAAGTCCTTCTAGGTAAGGGTGTCATCAGACCTAGTATTTCCCTATGGGGTGTACTAGTGTTGTTCGTGAAAATGGAAGATGGTTCTCTAAGAATAATGTGTTGATCGCACGAAGTGGAACAAAGTAACAATCAATAATAAGTATCTTATTCTCATTATTGGTGACTTGTTTTACAAACTTCAAGGTGTATCCATTTAGCAAATATAGACCTCATATTCCGTTATCATCAACTTAGAGTCAGAGATAGTGACATTCCAAAAACAACCTTCAGAACTCGTTAAAATCATTACGAATTTGTAGTGATTTCATTTCAACTAACCAATGCTCCTTCAGATTTCATGCATTTGATGAATGATGAGTTCACAAATCGGACTTAGTTAGGGCTTTATTTTAACGTAAATAGTGTCCTCAGTTGCTTATTTTATCTCAATATATGTTGAAAACTTTTATGTATCAGGTATTTGGAGTATTAGTGCACGTATGGACACTTAGGCGCAAAAAGAAAACAAAAAGGGTGAAAAATAGCTGAAGTTGAAGCCTAAGCATCACTAAGCACGCTTGAAAATCCGCCAAATAGAGACACTTCGCCCTTTGTTCCAACAAGGGAAGCCTAAAAGAAGTGGATTCAAAAGGTGATGAAAAGGAATAGTGGTGCTTCACCAAATAGTTTCAAGAAGCAAAATTATTCCACCCTATGATCCAGAATGCATAGACGCTAAAGGCAAAGAACAAACACCATGAACTAGAAGAAGGGCGAATCACAAAAATTCTCAATGATTCACAACTAAATTTGCCGACACTTAATCAGAAAACTATAAATACTAGACTTAGTTATTATTTTTAAGGTTCTGAACATTATTATTAATAATCATTTTTTAGAACTTACGTTTTTTGCATTTTCTCTCAAGGTTTGTGAGGTTTTTTGTGAGACACATGAAGAAAGAAGTTCTTCTTCATCAAATCGGAAGAGGGTCATATTCATTATTATTAATTTGCATATATTAAGGTTTAACTTCTTATACCCATTTGATTTAAGTATCATTTTAGGTATATTTTAATATTACTTTATGTGTGTCTAAGAACCCCTCATTCTTGAGGTGTGATTTAGATAATATGTGTTGATATTATTGTCGGGTCTTGATTGTTGTTATCATTAGATGTTTTTTTTAATGGTTGTTTCACCTAGTGGTTGTAAGTTAAAATTTAATGGGTTTTTAGTTGCAAATATAAAACCACTCAAGTGTTTTCGGCTTGCTCAAGATAGAGTTTGCGAAACAAAACAAAATTGTCAGTCCCCGAGCTACCCCCGAGATGCGGACACGAGACCTAGGACCACAAGTGACCCGAAACTAACCTTGCTTGCATGATCATTAGTATACTAAATATAATAAAATGATGTCGGAAGCAAAAACATAAATAAAATTACACGATCTTAATACTCATATGCTATAACTTAGATATACGAAAACTGATGAGTTAAATACAAAGAAGTCACTAACTTAATATCTAACGGAAACTAACCATGTCTGAAAATAGCCTTTAACTGACTAGAAAACTTAGGACAGACCCCAGCAAAATCTAGCAAAACTGAAACTAAATGACTAAGAATTAATAGAAGAAACTCATGACTGTTTTCCTAGGATAATGAAGGCCCGCCACTGATTCTAATGAATGGATATGGGCAACCGATATAAGCATGATCTGGAGCTGAGAAACTGAACCTAAATCATGAAAAGATGTAGCACACATATGTGTTATTACTTGATAGGTACCGAGCATGTAGGATATAGTAAAGTAGAAATAAAACAAAATTGAACAAGCACAAAATCAAGTAAAATATTCTGAACATGATATATTGAATATTGAGGGAATTGGATGCTACGACAAAATTTATAACAGATGAGACTGAATACTAACTGATATGTGAATATGGTCGATGCAATAGAGTCTTATTGAACTATGGGAGCTACTAATAACAGATAATTAAACCATATGAGCTAAATATGGAGTCTGACATATATGCCCCATCGAGAGGACCCAATATACCCTGCCATAGGTATAAAGGCATGCTTGTGTGATTACGAAATTGAAGCCCACAAAGGGGACTTATACCCTACTTCGCTAGTAGTTTCAGGGAATATTTGGGTACGCTAAACCCTACTCTAACACGATATTATGCTACTCCCAATGAATTGAATGATTAACATATTATGACTAAATTTCTGCAAATACTGGATAACTCAAAATTGATCATACAAACTGAAAATGCAACAATTAATCTGATAGGGATGCATTAATAATTGAGGCATGTATAACTACATTATTGAAATATTTTACCTAGCATCTGTAATTCAAGAATTAAAGAAATGCGTAGCTAGGGTTATGAAATTCATGCGATAATCTGAGTAAGAACATGGTAATATAATTTGGAACGTATAACAAACTAATTCATGATAT
Organism: Solanum peruvianum; assembly: GCA_027705065.1. NCBI lineage: Eukaryota > Viridiplantae > Streptophyta > Magnoliopsida > Solanales > Solanaceae > Solanum > Solanum peruvianum. Next base: position 34,758 of record JAKWJD010001267.1, on the reverse strand, counting down.
TCTGTTGAAGTTCTAGAAACCATAGGTCTAATAATTATATGAAAATCAAGAATCTCACTGAAAACTAGGGACCCAATGGGTGAAAGAAACCCACTAGTGGAATGCCACATACCTAGTTATGAATTCCACATAGAAATCTTTAGATTTTGGGTCTAGACCTAATGGAATCTTGTTTTTTCTTGAAATAGGGTTATTGACCTTTTTCTCCTCTATTGCTTCTAATTTTTTCTGGGGTTCTTGACCTTTTTCTCCTTTATTGATACTAATTTTTTTATGTTTTGATTAATGATTTGACTTACTAGGCTTAAACTGACTAAAACCTCATAATTTAGAGTATAAACAATGTAGCGTAGGAGTTGAACGAAATAGGAGAACACGAAAAGACTAGTAAAGACGTCGGAGTGATGACGGATATGGTCCACAGTTCGTGGTTCTAACTACGGTTCGTAGGTCCTAGTCTTTCATATATGGACCAAGATCAATCAACCGTGTCCACGGACCATGGTTTTATCTACGTTCCGTCATGTTCCTCCATAGTTTGATTCAGAGAATTAGTTCTGAGGACCATGATCGATGGACCTAGTCCACGGACCCTGGTCCAATCTATGTTCCATTCTAGTCCTCCACAGTTTGATTTATGGAATGGGCTATAAGGCCAAAGATCGATGGACTTGGTCCATGGATGGTTTTCCAATCTACAGTCCCTCCTGTTCCTCCATTGTTTGATTCAGAGAATGGGTTCTCAAGACCAAGATCAACAGACCGTGGTCCAACCTATGGTCCATCCTTTTCATCCATAAAATATTTAGAGAATGGATTCTAAGGACCAAGATCGATGGACCTAGTCCATGGATTCTGGTCCTACCTATGTTGCTGGCCATCCTCTATGGACCTGGTCTACGAATCGTGGTCCTAATCACGGTGCGCAGGTAGCCTCCATAGGTGGCACTTGCACTTATGGAAAATATGAATTTTGGTCTATCTAGGGTATGGGTTTTTAAATTATATCCCACTTGAGGACATTCGTCCTAGAGTGAAGATTAAACAAGGTGAAATGGGGGAAGATGGTTGCAATTCCTACAACTAAGCACTTAGGACTGAGCTGATCTCCATGAACATGCAAATACACTGAAAATTCAAGTACAAACTAAGGGAACATGATTCTAAATCTGAATTCGCATGAATGACTGAAAAACTGAAAATGAACTATTACCTTATGATGGAGTGGAATCGGAAGGGAAGAGGTGAGGATACTTGGCTTTCATGGATGCTTCTACTTCAAAAGTAGCTCCTTCTACAAAATGAATCCTAACCTTGACTAAAGAGACTTCTTTGTTTCTCAACCTTATAACCTGATGGCCAAGAATTTAAATTGGTACATCCTCATAAGAAAGACTATCTTTTACCACCACACTCTCTGAGGGCACTACGGAGGCCAGATCACCCTCACACTTCTTCAAGATCGAGATGTGAAAGACTGGACGTACTATTGCTAGTTCTGCTGGAAACTCCAACTTGTATGACACCTTGCCAACCCTTTTTAAGATCTTGTAAGGGACTTTATATTTAGGACTGATCTTCCTTTTCTTGCCCAATCTCATCACTCCTTTCATAGATGCCACTTTCAAGAAAACCCAATCATCTACTTGGAACTCTAGTTCCCTTCTCCTTAAATCTCCATAATATTTGTGATGACTCTGGGCTGTAATAAGCCTATCGCTAATGAGTTGCACTTTGTCCATAGAAAAAAGGACTGGATGTGGCCCTATCAAAGATACTTCAATTACTTCAAGCCAACCAACAAGAGATCGAATTCTATGCCCATACAGTGCCTCATAAGGGGCCATCTGAATGCTGGAACGATAGTTATTGTTGTAGGAGAACTCAATAAGTTGAATGTCTTCATCATCTTCCCTTGAAATAGATCACACAAGCTCTCAACATATATTTTAGAATCAGAATGGTATGCTCTGCTTTTCCATCCTCCTGCGGATGAAATGTTGTGCTTAAATTAACCTGAGTACCGACGCCCTTCTAAAATGACTTCCGGAAGTGAGAGGTAAACTGACGACTTCTATATGAGATTATAGACAAAGGAACCCCATGCAACCTCACTACCTCATTAATGTAAATCTTGGAATAGTCCTCCATAGAATCTGAAGTCTTGACTGCAGAAAGTGTAGAAGACTTAGTCATCCTATCAACTATCACCCAAAATGGAGTCATATTGTGTGCGAGTAAGAGGTAACCCTATGATGAAATCCTTATTGACCACTTCCCACTTCCAAATAGGAATGTCGATCTGTTATGTAATACCCCCTGGTTTCTGATGTTCAACCTTGACTTGCTGGCTATATCCCTCTTCATGCCATTCCACCAATAGACTTCCCGCATATCACAATACATCTTAGTGGCACCTGGAAGAGTAGAATATCTGGAGTTATTGGTTTCTTAAAGAATATGTTTTCTGAACTTACCCACATCACAAACACACAATCTACCCATGTAGCAAAGCAAACTATCTCCCCCTTACGAGAAAACCTCCACTCTCTGATTATGGACTCCACCCTTAAATTCAAGCAAGATTTGATTACTATCTTGTTTTTCCTTAACATCCACTATAAAATAAGATTCTGCATCATTCTGAACTGTTACACCACTGTCTACTATGCTAATAAGGTGAACTCCCAAATGAGCAAGCATGTGAACATCCCTCTCTAGTTCCTTACTTTCTTCCTCAACAAGGGCTACACTACCCGTAGAAAATCTGCTAAAAGCATCTGCTACAATATTTACAAAGATGATAATGCTCACTCATATCATAATCCTTAAGAAACTGAAGCCATCTCCTATGGCGAAGATTCAACTCTTTCAGGGTGAACAGGTACTGAAGGCTCTTATGGTCAATGAACACATCTACATGAACACCATACAAGTAGTGCCTCCAAATCTTTGGCTCCAACACCACTGCTGCAAGCTTGAGGTCGTGAGTTGGATAGTTATTCTCATACACCTTAAAGTTTCTATAAGCATAAGTTATATCCTTATCTCGCTGCATCAACACACAGCCTAGGCAAACTCTAGATGTATCACAATAGATCACATAACCATCTCAACTCTCTGGTAGATTCAAGACATGAGTTTTAGTCAATCTTGTTTTGAATTCTTCAAATCTTTTCTCACAATAATCGGACAATTGAAATTTGACCATATTCTAAGTCAACGTAGTCAATGGTGGGGCAATGGATGAAAGTCCTTCCATGAACCTTCTATAATAACCATCTAGACCTAAGAAACTTTAGATATATGTAGTAGAGGCAGGTCTATCCATAGTTTCAATGCTTCTATATTTAGAGAATCCACTCGGATCCCTTCGCTGGATACAATGTGACCAAGGAAAGCAACATATTGCAAACAGAACTCACATTCGCTGAAGTTAGTGAATAAATAACAATATTTGAGAGTCTGCAGAACAACTCTCAAATGACTCGTATGTTCTTTCTCATTTCTAGAGTAAATGAGGATATCCTCAATAAAAATGATAACTAAGAAATAAAAGTATTGTTTGAACACTTTGTTTAGCAAATCCATGAAATTTGTGCACTGGGTAGTCCAAACGACATAACTTATTCATAATGACCATACCAATTTCTGATGGCTGACTTCGGAATGTCACTCTCTAACTCTATGTTTATGATAAGCCCATCTGAGGTGTGTCTTTGAGAAATGGCTAACACCCTGAAGTTGGTCAAACAAGTCATCAATCCTGGGGATGGGATACTTATTGTTGATTGTGACCTTGTTCAATTGTCTATAGTCAATTCACATTTTGAGAGAGCTATCTTTCTTCTTTACGAACAACATCGGTGCAACCCATGGTGAAATACTTGGTCTAATAAAGCCCTTATCTAGAAGGTATTTAAACTGCTCTTTCAATTCCTTAAGCCCTACTGGAGCCATTCTGTAACGAGGAATATAAATAGGGGGGCTATTTGAAGGGAGATCAATTTCAAAGTGAATTTCCTTTTTCGGAGAAACTCCGCGAAGATCTTCTAGAAACACTTCTAGAAACTCATTGTCTGCTGGAATTGACTCAAGACTTGGTGTTTCAGAGCAAGAATCCTTAACTTAAACTAGATGATAGAGATCATCTTTCTAGCCTTAAAGTATGAAATGAATCGACCCATAGGCGCTAAGCTACTAGACTTCCATTCTAAGATTGGTTTTTCTCTCGAAACTGAAAACGAACAATCCTAGTTCTATAATTGACTAAGGCATAATAGGAATGTAACCAGTCCATTCCTAGGAAGACATCGAAGTCTATCATTTCTAACATTACAAGATCTGCTGAGGTTACTTTCTGAGAGACAGTGACACGGCAATCTTTGTATACCCGTCTTACAGTAAATGGGTCACCAACTAGAGTAGAGGCTAAGAAAAGTTCTGACAAAGTTTGTGGGCTAAAACTGAATTAGACTAATATGTAAGGAGTTTCAAAGGAAAGAGTAGGCCGTAGATCTAAAAAAGCATAAGCATCAAGATCAAAAGCTCCTAACATACTAGTGACTACAGTAGGAGAACTTTCTTGATCCTCACGAGCCTGAATATCATACAACAGTTCAGCGCAACCTGTACAAGATGAGTTACCCTTTTTAGTCAAGAAACTTGCTAGTGCTACTGAAGTTGTAGATTGACCTCTACCAATACCACCTCCTTGACCCTGTCTAGAAGGACAATCCCTCAACCTGTGATCAGACTAAACGCACCGAAAGCATCCTTCCTTTCTTGAATGGCATTCGCCTGGATAGTTGTTACTACACTTAGGGAAAATGGAGTAAGTCTTGGTGCCTGAAACACTTCCCTGAGACACAGAGCCTGGTGCTCTAACATTCTGGTCTTGCTTGTTCTTAGAGGATGGAACACTAGCTGACGAATGGCCTAAGGCTGAAAACTTCTACTAACTATGCAAGAGATTTCTACCACTTGATTTATGGTAAAAATAGTCATAGTTCCCAGTCCTAGCCTTCTTAGTCTCCTTGGCATGTTCCCAAAGGTTGTCACCCTCAACCTGCTGAGCAAGAGTCATAAACCTAGGGATGTTCATATCTCCCAATAACATAACATTTTTGCGCTCATTTTTCACCAAATCTGACAATGCATACAAGAAAGTATTTATCTAAGCCCTAGATCCAACAACCATGTGAGGATCATACCTGGAGAGTTTATTAAACTTGATCCCATGCTCTTTCCCTATCATATTTCCCTAGCTTAAATTCATGAATTCCTAAGCCTTTGCTTCTCTCAATTCTATTGGGAAAAAATTGTTCAAAAAGTACTTACTAAAGGACTCCAAAGTATTATGAGCTGCATCGGTACCCTATTTTTCTTCCATCCAGTGTAGAAGATATGAGCCACATCTTTCAATAGGTATAATTCCAACTCAACCTAATCAATCCTAGTGGCTTCAATGACCTCAAAGATCTTCGTGATCTCATCTAATAAATTCTGAGGATCCTGACTAATCTGTGATCCTAAGAACTTAGGGGGATTCATGCTGACAAAGTACAAACCCTTGCTGCTTTTGATTCACCATTTACATTCATAGGAGCCTGAACCCGCTGATTGTTCTTGTTGGAGACACTCTAAGACAACATCTGAAAGACATTCGTGAGTTAGCATTAGAGACTTCCAGATCGAGGACTAGAGGAGCTGCATTTGCATTCCTAAAATTCATATTCCTTGCATTAGCTCTACGATGAGGCTTGGTTTGAAACATAGAAAGCCGAGTTAGAATTGAATTAGGTCATACCTTATGCACGATAAGAGTAACAAGAAAGTGAGGCTTTTCCGAAACCACTTCATAGCCTCTCTCTCATTAGATGTGGTGCACTTCACATAGATGAAAAGGAATATACTTAGTGCGGCTTTTCAAATATTCTAGGACACTCAAACCTAGTGCTCCGAGACAAAGATTGTCATGGCCCAAGCTAACCAGATACACGGACACGGGACCTAGGATCACAAGTAACCCCAAGCTAACCCTGGTAGCATGATCATTAGCATATTAAACATAGTAAAAACATGCGGAAGCTAAATCATAATTTAAATAAAAAGATGTGTAATACCCATATGATATAACATAGTTATATGAAAATTGATGAGTTTAATAGAAAGAAATTATTAACTAAATACCAATCTAAAACCAACTATGTCTGAAAATAGACTCTAACTGACTTGAAATGTTAGGACACACCCCAGCTAAGTCTAGCAAAACTGAATCTAAATGACTAAAGAATATTGCAAAGAAATTAATGACTGTTGTCCTCGGAGAACGAGGACTGATAACTTATTTTACTGAATTCGAGATCAAAAACCAGTCTAAGCATGATCTGGATGCTGAGAACCTTAATCTATATCACAAAAAGTTGCAGCACACTTATGCGTCTATTTTTTATAGGTAGGTATTGAGCATGTAGGATACATGAACAAGAACAAAAGTAAGTATATTATTCTGAACATGATATACTGAATGTTGAGGGAACTAGATGCAATGACCAAATTTATAACTTATGAGACTGAATACTAACTGATATGTAAATATGGTCAATTCAATAGAGTCTGACTGAACTGTGGAAGCTACTAATAACCGATAATTAAATCACATGAGCTAAATGTGAAGTCCAATGTATACGCCCCATTGAGAGGACCTAATATACGCTGCTAGAGGATTAAAGGCATCTGGCTAATCACTAAATTGATACCCACAGAGGGGATTTACGCCCTACTATTCTTGTAGTTCTGGAACGATTTGGGTACGCTAAACCCTTCTCCAACTTGGTATTATGCTACTCCAAATTTATTAAGTGATTAACATATTATGACTGAAATTCTATAAAAACTGGATAGCTCAAAACTGATCATGCAAACTAAAATGCAACAATTAATCTGATAATGATGCATTAATAACTGAGGCATGTAAAACTAAAGTATTGAAATATCTGACCTAGTATATTTAATACAAGAATTAAAGAAATAAATAGCTAAGGTTCTGAAATTCATGCGATAATTTGGGTAATAATATAGTAATCTCATTTGGAACATATCATTAACTAATTTATCATATTATGTTGAAGTTGTAGAAACCCCAGGTCTAATCATAATACGGAAATCAAGAATATGACTGAAAACAAGGGATCCAAAGGGTGAAAGGAACCCACTTGTGGAATACCACTTATATGGAGATGAATTTCAAGGAGAAATCTTTAGATTTTAGGGCTGGAGATGGTGGAACCTTGTTGCGTTCTTGACCTTTCGTCCTATCTTGCTTCTAATGTTTTCTATATTTTGATTAATAAATTGACATAGGTAAGTTTCAGTTATGTTTCTAGGCTAAAACGGACTAAAAAGTCATAATTTTGGTCTAAACGACATAACTTAGGGGTTAAACAAAATAGGAAACGACCAGAAGACCACTAAATTGATTGTTGTCTGAGTGACCGATGGACCTTGTCCACGAGTAGTGGTCCTAAATATGGTTCATAGGTCATGGCCTTTGTCTCTGTGAAAAGATTGACGGACCTGGTCCATGGACTGTGGTCCTATCTATGGTATGTCCTATTCCTATGTAGTTTGATTGTTCTGAGGACCAAGATCGACGGACCTCGTCCACAGACCATTGTCACATATACGGTCAGTCATGTTCCTCTTTGTTTTGATTTAGAGAGTTGGTTATGGGACCAATATCGGCGGACCTTGTCCATGAACCATTGTCCAATCTACGGTCCGTTTTGTTCCTCCGTAGTTTGCTTAGAGAATGGGCTCTCATGACAAAGATTGAAGGCTACGGACAGTTGTCCTACCAAGGGTTTGTAGGTTCTATCCATTTTTTGTGGGTCTAGATCGACACACCGTGGTCCTAACTACGGTCCGTAGGTGGGCTTTAATAGATGGCACCTACACTTCTGGAAAATCTGAATTTTCGTCTATCAAGGGTACGAGTTGTTACACCAATAGATTGATGTCCTAAGGAGTGGGGGCGTGAGGCTCATCCTGAGAGGTTGAGACCTAGTCCCATATCCAAGCACTCTTTATCGAAAGAGAGGGTGTGGATAAGTCATAGTTTGATCTTCATTAGACGAGTGGGTGTCCTAGAGGAACCCATTTTATATGGGGTAAGTTGATCGAGAGGGAATTTTCCTTCACCTAAAGCTTAGCCTAGTTACCATTAGTTTGCAATTTTTCCTATCGAAAGCATGTTCATTGATTTACGTCAACATATATTTCAGTCACACCCCATGGAATTTCCCCCATACTTGATTTTATCTTAATTTTCACAGTTTTTACTGTTGTGACAATCCCCCTTTTCCGATATTTGACACTTTGGTGTCACCAATTTAATTTACCTTATTTTTATTCGATAATTTCATAAACCACTACTAACTACAGAAAATCTAGTTCAACTACTTTTTTCAGTACCGCTCTCTTAAGACACGACCCCAACCCTTTGTTGGGTTACTATACTTTCTTTGATTCGTAGACATTCAGACTGCAGGCTAATGTCATTGATCACAATTCACAAAAAAAATATCAAAATGGCATCACTGCAGGGGAGTGGTGTCTCATGGAAATGACGTTCACTTAGAATTTTATGTTCTTTTTACAGTAGTGATTACTAATTTAATTTTTTGTTTTTGTTTTATTAATTTTGTAAACATTTCAGAAAGCATGAGTGGTAATGGTAGTAACGAGAGCCAAATGAAACATCAAGACGATATCGTCAACCTCAACAATGTCCAAGATCCCAACTTCAGTGATCTGCATCTCATGGGAGGTATTAAGGCCATCCGTTTAAACCTGCAGAAGGAAATGCAATATTCCACATAACAAGCACCATGTTGCACCTTTTGAAACTAAAGGGACTTTTTAGTGGATTAACTCATGAGGACCCACATGAGCACCTTCAAAATTTATAGATGTGTGAGGACCATTCTCGTTCTAAAAAATCTCACAAGAATCAGTCGGATTGAGGCCTTTTCCTTTCTCGTTAATAGATGAGGCACTAAGTTGCCACACAACTCAATCAGTGCATGGGAAGAATTGGTTCCACTTTCAGTGTGAGTTTCTTCCCTCCCTTAAAAATAATGACCATCCTGGACAACATCGAAAGCTTCAATCGCTTGAACGTAGAGCCTGTACATGAAACCAGACTTTGATTTGAAAAGTTGGCTCTTCAACAACCAAAACATGGTCTTCTAGATAACGTGCTCCTTCAATAAATTTCTAGGAATTTAGACTCAATAAACAAAGGGTCTACTGAAAAATTCTCACCGAAGGTATAATGCAACATTCATTCGTAGTGGCAGCCCAACTTTTAGATGGAATGACAACCATCAATAGAGCATGGTACACTCGTGAGAACCAAGTTTTGTTGGTCAACTTTAAACTATCTAAGGAGCAAATATAAAAGTTCAATGAGAGGGACCAAATATGGTTGACACAACTTGATAGACTTTATAAGAATGTTATGGAGGTAGTACCCGTGGTATTAATGAAGTGGGAGTCGGGAACCCGAATCTTGATGAGATGAAGTTTTAATCTCTGTATAGTTAAGAGGTCATATTTCTAGCAAACCAATGGGGTGGTTATCGTTCAAACTACGTAGATTTTATGAAGGATAATTATATATCCCTCGTTAGGGAGGGGCTTCTTATGCCTCGTATTCTAGCATAGAGTAATATACCTGTTGCAATCAAGATTTTAAGGGAAGGGTGGTAGCAAAAGCTGTACTAGAGAAGAAGGATGGATATATGGATATCATGAATGGAGGGACACCGTAATTTTGAAGGATGAGGAGAAGTCTAGATATGTACCTCCCCATGAGCTACAAAAGCCCAAAGATTACGGAGGTGGTATCTAACGACCCAGGAGTACCCACTAGGCATAAAACGACGTAGTGGAGCTCTCAGAGGTATTGTATAAGCTTCTTAGCGTTCATTCATTATGTAAGTTTGAAAAGTGGTGCAGAATTTAAAACATCTCACAATAAAGTTAATAAGGAAACTATTTTATAAAACGTAAGAAGACTAAGTCTCATCATAAGACATCTTAGATACATATCGTATCATAGGGTCACAACCCTTTCATTAATAGAAAACTTATATCTAATACAAGTCTTTGATAAAAGATAACTAGAACTAAAGTTCATGTCATCAATTATATTTGAGGACATACCAATCTTGAGAGATTGTAATTCTAAATTCTAGGAATCCTCACTTGCATCACCTACACTTGTAGACATAGAGAAACATATCGAATTAGCACAATTAATGCACTAGATATGGTGAACATGCATGAAAAAAATGCAAAAGAGGACATTTACTTAAAGATATGTTTTTCATGTTTTTTTTTATAAAAACCTTCATTAAACTTCAAAAGCCTTAAAACACTTTATTAAGATGCTATTAACCTTTTTAGGCACATGTGAGGATCTAGCACCCTAGTAAATATTGAGGGTCTTGACAAATTATGTATCTGGCCACCACGTATGTATTCGAATCACTATTTTTTTAAGGGATTTCTGTAAGACGAAAACTTATAGGGACAGGATGTAATTTAGATCTCACACTATGTTATTCCTATAATTTATACTTTTTTTAATTGGCCCAAGTGACCCACTTTTGATAGAATTGGGCTGATTTAAACCAAATTCTAAAAGTTGAATCAATTTTGACCTATTCCAATAGAAATTGTCAAGATTTATTCTTAACCATTCATGAAATTTTGATCCAAGGGTTTTTATAGGACCCTATGAAAAAATAAAAAATTCCAAAAATAATTTTTTTGTTGACTTTTTTTTCTTCTCCCCTTGCTTTAATCTACCGCTAGCCAGCCACTGTCACACCTCTGGAGGCCACCACCATTTCACCAGAAAATGTAATGACCCGAAAGGTCATTTTTGGAAATTTTTAATATTTATTTAATTAAGAATAAATTAATTGATGATTAATTGTTAAATAACTAAATGTAATTAATAATTATGGTTAAGTTAATAAAAAAAATTACCATATACCAATTACCCTTATAGGAAATAAATTATTAGGGTTAGAGAGTTTTTAGTTTAAAACTTTAAGAAATGAAAAGGAGACATATTTGCTTATAGTAATGATTGGCGTGGAACTGCCATTCACAATCAGGTAATATTCATGAATTTTTCATTCATTATGAAACTGATAATATTGAGGTCAAAGGTAGTACAAGTATAATTATCATTATAATAATGTGTGAAAATGAGTAAGGAATCAAATTGTTAACTTTATTAATTATATTATTATTTGTAAGTTACAGTGGATTAGAACTTAAATTGTGCCAACTTGAACGTGATTTCTATATATATATATATATATATATATATATATATATATATATACACACACACGCACACACACTTATCACTAGTGATTTGAGGGTAATTATTGATCAGTAATTGGATAATTAATTGTTGAGGGATAGTTTCTAAGAATGTAACCTGTGTCAATTTGAGTTCTGAAAAGTTTTGGGTTTTCTTGTAAACTAAAATATTATGTCCATAATTTGGATTTTTAGTGTTTCTTTAATTTCTTGTTTTAATTGTCAAATATAATTAAAGTTTTGATATATTGAGATAGGTAAATAAATATAAAATGTAATGTATTTTGTGAATAGCATTAGACTTGTGATATTTGAGGAATTAAGACTTAACCCTAAACTTGAATATTGGAGAAAAGTTAAAAGAGTTGACATGTCAAATGACATCAAAAGTTAAGAACTTGATTATAAATTTGTGCTCTATGATTTTTGGTCTATGTTAGACACATAGTGATATGGATGTTGTTAGGTTTAAAATCTTATTGTGATCGTTAATAGGAATAGATTGTATTGGCTTGGAAGTACAACGAAAGAAAAAGGCTCAAGTTCAGAGTGATTGTTCGACTATTTGAGGCAAGTGGATTTCTAAACTCTTGTTAAGTGTATGAAATGCGTGTATTTCCTTGTGGTTTATGTTTGGGAGTAACGGGATTGGTGATGGGTTGACTTGTCCACCTTGATTAATTCTAATGATGAAAAAAATGGGGATAACAAAAGGCAATGTGAGTAATTTTTTGTGAGTTTTGTTGATAAAGGGTTGAAGGCTTGTTTAATCATTGTTGATGTAACTTCATGTTTGCGTGGTTGTGAACTGTGCGATGTTATGAAAATGGTCATCTCCTCATTATTTCTGTGAACTTGTCATCTGCATTATTCTGAGGCATTGGTTGTGTCAAGTGTTATGTGCATTGAGAAAGAATGGGTACTTAAGCAAATGTACCATTTCTAGGGACGTATCGCGTGCCGCGATGGATACTATATTTCGAGGGACGTATTACGCGCCGCGATGGTTACTATTATCGAGGGTCGTGTCGTGCGCCGCGATAGATGCATGGACAAATATGTCCCCCATGGGTCCCGGACTAAGAGACAGCGGGTGTGTATCACTAGGTCAGACATTCATCGTTATACTTGACATTGCATTCCATTGCATTGCACATACTTATCATTAGTGAACGCGTGTTTTGCTGATTTTCTGATTGCCTCTCTGTGGAACTTGTGATTGATCAGTATTGAGCTTGTTATTGCAGATATGTAATTCGTTGAAGTATTTTTGTTGAGGATATGTACTTTGTTAAAGTGTTGTTGTTGAGCTACGTGATATGTAAATTGTGAGTTGTTAGGTTGGGTTAATTTTAATGCAGGTTGTAGTTGTGGAGGTTCGGTCGGGGGTGGTAGGAGTACCCATATTTCATCCCCTTATCTTGTGTTTAGAGGTTTACTTGCTGAGTATTGTGTGGTTTGGTACTCACCCCTTGCTTCTACAAATTTTTGTAGGTTATGAGCCTGGATTTTTGTTGTACTTGTCATTCTCTTCTTTTCCGAGGCTTCTTGGAGATTTGTTAGGTAGTTGTTTCTATCTTAGCAGACTTTCATTTCCATAATTATGATGTTGTTATATTCTAGAAACAAGTTCATTTGAGACTTGAGTTTTTGTTTCGAATCAATTGTAATACTTTAGAGGCTTGTACACGTGACTACCAGGTTTTGGGGTTTTTTATTAAGTTACTTATATTTTATTTACGCACTTTATTGTAATGGTTGAGTTTTAGGCTGACTTGTCTTGGTGGGATAAGACGAGTGCCATCACGTTCATTTTTGGGTCGTGACAGAAAATCTCCGCAAATTTTACCACGTCTTCCTTTCAGCCACCTCTACATCTTTATCCATAGCCAAACATCCTATATCCAATAAAAACCAAAAACAAACCTTCACTTTGTATTTAAATTTATGATGTCCCGGTCATCAACATTCTATACCCTTTACATAAATGTGTGGAGACCATTAAGGGCTATCTTTTGGTATAAATTTTATGTCAAAATTCCATTTAAAAAATTGGCGAATTTTCTAGCGATCCCCATTCACTTGAAAATTTATGTCAATATTTTATGTCTCTCATCCTCTATCCAAATGCATCACCATCACATGCTTCTTTTAACCATAAAAGTCATTTTGGTGTCGGGTTTTGTATTCTTTTGTTAGTGTTCATTTATGTTTTATCATGTTATAGTTTTTGCTTGATTTTATTTTTTATTTTTGTTTTTTTTGTCTTATTTATTGTGTTTGATCTTTAAGATAAATTAGAAGTTTGAATTTTGTGTTAGTGGGCTGGTTTAGCTTTTGAATTTTGGGTCTTGGTCAAATTGGTTTACATTTTGGGCCTAATTTAAAATTTCTGATGACCTATTTAGCTTATATTCAAGTATAACTTACATAAATCGCATAGTATAAGGACCTAAATTACATTTTAGCCCCACTCCTTTTAAATTTACAAAAAGTCTTCAAAATCAGTGTTATCCAGATACACAGCAAAATGATCGAATAAATTAAGTTCGATACAATTTTAAAGGAAATAAAATATAAAATTGATTGTGAGTTCCCTGAATCACGATGATCTAATTGATATCAATCTCTCCCAAATCTTAATATATTCAATCAAATCAAAATTTAAATTTTCTTCTCTCAATTTTGTTGTGATTACGCCAACCTACATTAACCAAGGTTGCCAATGATATACCATGGTTTCACGGTATTATTAATACTTTTTCCTTAAGTTTAGTGTGTCCAAAAGACTTTTTGTGCTAATTTTTATATAAGTTTCTGTTTATTTTGCAGGAAATCTATCCAAAGATGAATGCGGAGATTTTGAGCGAAGAAATGCAGAAGAGACCACCTACGGAGCTTATGACGGTCCGTCGTGCTTGTGACGGTCCGTATGTGGCAGCGTAGTGCAGCTGCTGAAGGAAGATTGGGAAGTCTGACCAAGTGTGGAGTTACGAAGCTTGTGACGGTCCATCGTGTCTATGACGGTCCGTCTTGCAGGTTCGTCATGAAGTTCAGAGAAGTAATCCAGTACCCATATTTGAAGAATTAAAGTGTTTTGGAATGAAGACCCTCGACGGATCGTTGTGCCTATGACGGTCCGTCATACTCGCCGTCGACGGTAATGAAGAGATAAGCAGAAGACATTGAACAAGAATGGGACGAGGATTCCATGACGGTCCGTCGTGACCACGACGATCCGTCGCGAGTTCCGTCGACCCAGCCGCGTTTTGACAGATTTCCAGCAAATAGAGTCCTTGTTTAATTAGGTTTTTATTTTTTATAAATTGTTCGAAAAAACTCGTTTTTGAGGTTAGACTCTATTAGGTTAGACTCCGGATTGTTAGACTCTGGATCATTATTAGACTGTGTGTATTAGTGTTAGATTCTTGATTATCATTAGACCTTTTGTGAGATTATTGATTACTTTGAGATTCTTGCAAGTGATTATTGATGATTAATCATCCAAACTTTCGGATTTTACTCTTTCTCTTTGAAGTAAGTACATGAATTCTTATATAATATATTTGAATATTGTAATTATGACTATGGGTAACTAAACTCCATAACTAGGGTTGTGGGACATAGGCAAAAAAAAGAGATAAAGCCTAACTAAAATAACAATTCTAGAATAGTGTCTTGCATGTATTAGTAATTCTTTCACTTAGAAGTCTTTTTAACAGATGGCCAACATTAGAACTCGCCTTAATGCTACTTGCCGGACCAAGGAGGTAGATAATAGGAAAAGAACTATCAACATAGATTTAGTGTATACTATCTAATAGGCTAGTATTGATTGGTACGAGGTAATAACTTAGTCAAATATCGAATACGATGTTTAATATGAGGTAAAAATAAGAGTTACGAAAGCAACACACGTAGCCAGACCAAGGTGCGGGGTGAGATTTTTGTAGATGCCGGACCAAGGATTTAGAAATACATAACTTATCACTTTTCATGCAAAATACTAGGAAAGAATTGTTATAGTTACAATTATCAAGTTATGAACGTGTGGGGAACATGTAAACCCTAGATACTTCGATTAATTGATTAAACTCCTACATTCAAAGTTGTTAAGTGTCTCTTTAAATTTAGTTAGTTATTTTTATTCATTTAGAACTAGAAACCCTCCTTTTATTGTTTTTACTTTCCAAGGAAATAAGTGAATAAACAAAAGTAATAATAGATTGAAGTTAAGTCTAGACTATTTTCCTCGTGGGAACGATCCCAACCTCACTAGTTGGGTTATTTACTTGACACGACAGCTTTACTTCTTATTTGAGAAGTAAGTTTGAGCGTATCAAATTTTGGCGCCGCTGCCGGGGATTATAGCTTTTAGAATAACTTGAACTTATTACTATAGTTTAGTTGATATTATCTTGATTTTACTTTGTTTTATTGTTTTTGATTTTTTTTAGAACTATTCTCCTTGTATGCCAAACACACGGAGAGGAAGAGAACCCTTGTTTCTCTACGATCACGAATTGGAGCGTACACTATGCAATATGAATCGAAACTTGGGAATAAATGATGATGATCCAAACCAGAACATCCCAGCTCCGGTTTATGTTCATGGTCAGTTGTTACCCGATGCTCCGGGTGAACACCAACAGAGGGGACAAAATCCCGCTCCACGGCCCCAAGCATATTACAGAGGCTATGATAACATAGCAGACTCTGATGGGCCACTTGTTTTGCCTCGTCTACCCACAGGCCATACTTTTGTGGTAACTAGTAGCGTGATGCAAATGCTCACTGCCAGAGGTTTGTATTCAGGGCTACCTTCTGAAGATCCACATGCCCACATAGCTAAGGTAAGGGCAGTGTGTAAAAGTTGTGTAGGGAGGCCTGATTTGGACTTAGATGTAATAGGGATCAAAGTGTTTCCTCTCTCACTGACGGGAGAAGCTGCTATATGGTTCACTGAGCTCCCTTACAACTCAATCTTCACTTGGAACCAACTAAGGGATGTTTTCGTAGCACGCTACTATCCGGGCTCAAACAGAACCAACAAGAAGATGGTTGAAGTGAAATCAAAACAAAGAATGGTGATGGTCCATCTTCCAAAGATGGTGAATGAAACTCAAGTGGTTAACCTCGAAAGCTCGGAATTAAAACTCATGAGATTGAAATCAGTATAGAAGGAAGCTGAGATATTGATCAAATTTGATCCAATCAAGGGGTTATCCATCTGATTGAACTTTCTGTTGCACAAATCTTCATGTTGGTTAGTATCGCTGCTATATTTGTGTTTTCAAGCTGTGGGAGTTTGATCTACACTCCTTTGCCATTAGGACTTCAACAAAAAAGGATCTGACATTCAGGAATCTAAAAAAAATGAGTTTGAATTTATAATGTATAAATTAGATCAAAGCTTAATTCCATAGTAAATAGATCTTGCAAAAAGATGTATGAAATTACATATATTTTGTTGTTAATTCAATTTTTTATTTGTGCTTTTGAGATGACTACAGCAATCGTAATGCATTATTATTTATGTATCGTGTATACATTGATAAGTACTATATTCGTATTAATTAGATACATGAAATAAGTAAATTTTACATGAAAGTATTTCCTTAGAATTTGACACATTATTGTGTGATACATGTTTTATGAATTTAAATTACTGTAACATGACCAAATATTTAGCAATTACATTTTTATTTATGAATCTTATTGTGTTTGTGAAATACTATACTTTAAAAAATAAGACATTATATATACATGTAATTTGTCGTAAACGCATCAAAATGTGTTCAGAATCAAGGTATGTATCATATTATACTTATATTTTGTACTTTATATTAAGTATAATTTAGTGGTTTGATTGTTTGTGATTAATACATTGAAATAATTATATTCTGGAATGTACCCCTAGTTTCTTTACTATTAATAGGTTATTGCATCACCTAGTATCTTTATTCAGTCTATGATTCTGAAAGAATATACATTGTTTGACTTGAATGATAAATATGCATTTGTGGAAAATTTCAAGTCGATAAGATACATTTTTATTTAATATATCATTTTATAGTAGATAATAATGTATCTAATATGGTTTTGAAAGAAGGGTGTACGTAAGCTGAAATAATGTGTATCTATAAATGTATCAATTCGTAGTTGATAATAATGTATTTTATACAGTAATATTATCAACTTATATGTATTTATGTAAATGCTTATAAAATTGTGCATAATACATTACTATATATTAGATTAACTCAAGGGTAAAAAGATATGATAATGAAAGGTATGGAAAAACATGTATTGTGTTGTCTAGTCAACTTCTTAATTTATTATCTCGAGATGGATTGATTACTCATGATACATTACTATTTCTAATATTTAGTAGATTGATAAGTACTGTAATATTTAAAAACAATTATTCCCATTATTAAAAAAAAAATCTTAATTTTTTTATCAAATTTGTCGACAGATTTACTAATACAACATGAATGAATCAATAACTAATCAACTACAACTAAGTTATCAAGTATATACATAAATGAATCAAGAATAAAGTTATCGAGTACATAAATGTTTTAGTAAATACACCGAGAATAACAGATTCAATAATTTCTAAGATGAAAAACTAAACAAAATAAAAATTAAAAAATAAAAAATAAATTGAAGTGATGAAAAGAAATGTACATCTTAAATGACATGAAATCAATAACTGGAAAGAGAAAAGATTTGAAAATAAAAAATGAATTACTAAAGGTAATTGTGGAGAGATTTGTGACGTGAAAAAAGAAAATGAAAACATATATGACTATTAGATTTCAAATTAATGTATCCACAAAAAAAAAGGAATGATGAGAGCAAAAGAATGGTTTTTTGATCTTTTTTGAAATGGTTGCGAAAATAAGAAAATATGATAATAAGTGATATGTAATTATATAATTTATCCAATATTCAATTAATGAACAAAAGAAATGGCTCATCTAAAAGGCTTTCTAATTAATCTTATCTTGGAGAAAGAAAAAGAAGATATTATATTATCCATCTTGGGTGTCACATTCAATGCATGTGTTAGATGTAATGTTTTTAAAAAAAGTGGTGTTAGTATAATCATATATTAAAACTCCTTCTTCTTTCATCTCAAAGAGAAAAAAGAAAAAACTGATGAGAAAAGGAAAAATTAGAAGAAGAAAAATCATAAGAAATAGAGAGTAGAAAGTCCTCTTCTAAAAAAGAAAAAAAATATTTCATCTTGGTGTGAATTCATGGTTCAACTAATTTGCTTTGACTTTGTGTTTGTCATCACGTTTAGATATTTCTTTTACAATTCACAATGTAATCTTAAATTAATGTTTCATTTTTTTTATCAAGTTATTCATATTAAGTTTGTTTTGATTTTTCAGTCTATTGTGATTATATATGACTACGTTTTA
Organism: Solanum peruvianum; assembly: GCA_027705065.1. Taxonomy (NCBI): domain Eukaryota; kingdom Viridiplantae; phylum Streptophyta; class Magnoliopsida; order Solanales; family Solanaceae; genus Solanum; species Solanum peruvianum. The sequence continues at coordinate 15,916 of JAKWJD010001267.1, read as the reverse complement.
TTATTATATACATATATGTTTATTGCTAACGGACACATCCCGAAATAAGGGGAGCATCTAGGACTCGATATCCTATAAGATCGAGTTACCCCATAAAACAAACTAGCTAAACCAAAGTGTGAGACAATAAGATTGGGCAGCACAACTACTAAAAAGTGAAGCCCAGAACCTGAAGGTCGTGACCTGAATGAAAACAAACCATACAAACAATGGTAGACACGCCAAAAAAATTAAACATATACTACCTCCGTCCCTAATTGCTTGTCCAATTTTTCTTTTATAGTTGTCCCTAATACTTGTCCATTTTGACAAATCAAGAAAGGACAATTTTTTTACCTATTATACCCACAATTAAATGACTAATTACTTTGAAAATTGTAGAACTTTTCATCCACTTCATAATTAATAGGGGTAAACTGGTAAACTCACTACGTCATTAATTATTTTCTTAATAGGTGTGTCCATTCAAAAGTGGACAAGTAAACAAGGACAGAGGGAGTACTATCTAGCCGATGAGGCCACAACTGAAGACATTCTTATTTACACACACATATATTGATGCCACGACAATTGGCTGGAGGTTAAAACATAGTTTAGAAAATCCAAAATATTGTGTCCACAATAGCTTCTATGAGTGACATAAGCACTATCGGGACAAGGCCCAGACTATACCCAACTGTACCAGAAAGGAAAACATCCTCTAAGAGCCCCAAGATAAAATGGAGCTTACCATGAGTTAATAGAGCTTGTTGACACCCAATTTTGGACCTCCACATTATAGATCAATCATCGAGTTTCTTCATTTTCAAACGGTTTGAAATAATTATTTTTATAAAATTTCAAGAACATCAAATAATATAATAAAGTTTTCAAGTTATTTTAAAAAGTTGTATCACTTTTATAATATTTAAATAATATATGTGTTTTATATGATTATGGATATAATTAGTATATTTAAGAATATAAAAAAATCATCTCAAAAAGATATTTTCTTTTATTATGTATTTGTTTGATTATTTTAAGTTACATTTATATTTTTGAGTAACTTTGTTTACAATTAAGTTAAATATTTTATTTTGTTAAGATTAAAAAGATCGACAATTAATTATATTATTCATCTAATTCAATTACTAGCCGAATTTACTAAAGGAAATCAATTTGGCTACATTCTTAATTCATTAGATACATTTATAACTTATTTGATGATTTTCCTTTTATGATCCCAATTCTATGCTAAATTTGGTCCCTTATGCTCGCATTCCTTCAACCAATTCCTAGCCCAACTCAATATGCAGCCCACCATAAAAAACCAATCCAATTCCTAAATAAAACCCAATTCAAAAGAAGACACGATCTACTTTCCAACGTACAGTACAATACAATACAACGTACAATAGCCATACCTACGATCCCTATACATATTTTCTCCAATGATGTGCCCCCTAACCCACAAGAGCCCAATAGTTCAAAGAAAAACCCAAAAACAGGTACCAAACGCGTACAAAGTTCTGTAAGATCTCTCGATTCATTTTACACTAAACAGCGCAACAGTGTACCCTCGCCATCCTCCTCGCCTGAAGACCCTTCACCCTCATGTAACCCCCCCCCCCATGGAGCTTCAGAGCAAATAGAACTTCCCATTACTTTTTAATGTTTCCCCGAAAAGGAACGAATTGATTCAAAGATCCAACAGATTTTACCCCCTAAATTGTCCCAAACATTCCCTATGAATAATCTTTTACTCTTAGTGATAATGGGGACAACTTCTTTTAGTTGGAATCAGCAGGTATTAGAGAAGAAGAATACAACAACATTACTAGCCACATTTAATTTCAATAAATCGAAATATATAAAAATAGGCTTCAAACAATAAGAACTTGGGAGTTTTAGGTTCAGATTTATTCTGTTTTGTTGTGAGTTCATATCTCAAATGGTCGTTCAATTTTGAATAGTTTACTAACAAAGTCACTCAATTTTGAGTTGTTCACTTAGAAAGTCATTCATCTTTGTTTTATAACATAATAGTCTCTCAACTATTGGTGTGTCAAATAGAAAGTCACCCCACTATTTATATTTGACACAGAAAGTCACTCAATCAATTTAAATAATTTTTCATTAAATCTCGTAAAATAAAAATAATAACTAAAATGTTTCTTAAAAAAGTTAAATAAGATTCTTATTTTATTGAAATGTAATTTTTGTTTTTACCTTTTCTTAAAAAAATAAAATAGTACAAGATGGGTACTATACATTTTTAGTTAACTCTTATCAATTTCAACTTTTATTTTTTGATAATATTTTTAAAAATTTAATTTATTTTTACAATTACTAGACTGGAAAGTTTTTTTTTTGTTTTTTTTTGGGTTGGGGGGGGGGGGGGGGGCGGGAGGGGGAGGTTTGCAACTGTACGTTTTTTGGGGAAAAAAATCATGATTGAATAATTGGAGCGAATCATAAGATAATTAAAATAGATATCTTATTATTTTAATAAAAAAAATTAATGAAAAAAATTGATTGGATAACTTTGTAAGTGAAATAGATATAGTTTGTGACTTTTTGAGTTATAAAGCAAAGTGTAGTGACTTTCTAAATGAATAATTCAAAGCTAAGTGACTTTCTAAGTGGACTACTCATAGTTGAGTGAGTGCATGAGAAATTAACTCCTCTTGTTGTTTGTTGAAGATTTGTGGTGAAGTCATTGCTGGCTCTTGATTTATGTGTCGTTGCCTGGAAAAAGGTAATACCTCCTTTTTTGTTTACGTTTTCATTTCATTTCTGATTATTATGTGACGAACATGTCTCTGTTGGGTTATTGTTGCCTTCATTCTTGCTTCATTGGAATATGAATGTCCATGGTTTGTTGCCTTTATGGTTAGAACTTCAGGTAGAACATTGTGTTATCCATGCCTTGTCCCGGTAAAATGTTTGAATCAGAATTATAGTTGTTTGAGTCTAACTTTTTCTTGTTTCAAATCACACGTTCTTCTTGCCTTGATTCCTATGCATAATATGTGTTCAAGCATCAATACAGTTGTCTGGATATCACCTGTTTGGAGTTTAGCGTCGTTGATTCGTTTATGATTCTCTAAAGTGGATTGAGTCTTTGTTTGTTCGAAATAGTTTGGATATTCATGCTGTGTAGACTTTGAGTGTGCTAAATGTGTTGCTCTATCCCCTCACTGTTCGTTTGTACACTAGGGTGTCTTTGTCATTTTGAACTCTAATATGCTAGCTTAATCTCGTAGAATCTATCCTTGTTTCACGTATAATTTGAGTGTTGTCTGCATCTTTCATACTTCAGCTAGAAATGTCGTGTTTGAAACTCACTATAGAGCTTGTTCACCAAAAGCTTCCATAATCACATCTCATTGGGTTTACTATTGTTAATCTTTCTCTTTCGCTTGAATGTGGCCGAGTCTATTTCGTATATTGACAATATGTCTTCTATCAAGATGTTTGTAATCTATTTCGTGTTTATTTTAGTACTTCCAGTTTTGAATCCTTTAAGTTAATGGTTGTGGTGCTTATTCTTATGCCTGTTTGTGATAATGGAATTTCGTCTTTCATCTTTAATAAGTTTCGATAATTGAATCATTCTAGCTCTAAACTCACTGGTTGTAGGGAGTAAGATTCGTTTATGTTTCTAACCTTGAGCCTTGCAATCTGACTCTATAAATCGTTTAGCTTTAACTTGTGTTGTTTCTTGTCGTGTTGTTTTACATATCATCCTTAACATGTTCTTCATGTCAGCCTTTATGTTAGAATAGTTCCAAACAATAGTCCCTGATCTGCTAGTTGTATTATCATCTTATGATTGACCGATGTCTTGAAAATGTTGAAGTATGTCAACCCCTTCCCTCATCCCTCTTATTTAAAGTTGCAGAGATGTTAAGATTCCATTCCTATATTCATGTTCATAAACATGCAAAATCCGTCATACTTTGAAAATATTCTTTACTGTTTTTTTCATGTTTAAAATAGGAGGCTTAGTTTTATTCCATTAATTTATAGGTTTGCTGCTGACTTTTCTTAGTTGCTGTGGAATTTTTTATGTTAAAACAGTAGCTTAATTGGTCATTATTTTATGATTAGCATGACTTGGATTTTAGTATCTTTAGAATTTGTACTCCTTTACCTAAATTTATGTTTTTAGATCATCAAGTCAGTTACTGTGCATTAGTTTAGAAGCTACCATGATAACTTGTCTTAGGTACACTATCACTCATCTTATTTTGGGTTCTAACTCTTATTATCAATTTATTTGCATGAGAAATTTGCCTGGAATCTATTTTGAACTCTCACCTCCTATCCTTACATCTACTCGCTTGGTCGAACGCCTCATTTTAACTCTTATTGTGTCAGCAAAGTAATGAAACAGGTTGGAGGCAGAAAATAGGGCAGGAAATTTAAACTTAAGTGCATGGACGGTCCAAAAATGGTTGTATGCTTTCTATATACGGTAGTATACATCAGTATACAACACGAAAAGGGAAAATTGTATATAATAGCAAGCTAATAACCTAAATTAAATGGAATAGCTAGGGCTTGATTTAATTGTGCTCCATAGCAAACATTAGCTAAAATTTGCCAGCGCCCCTCTCCCAAAAATCTCGCTCGCCACTCTCCATTCTTGCTCGCCTCTCTCGCTTTATACACAGAAGTTTATAATTCTCTTTCTGTTTTGTATAAAGCGAGAGAAAATTATATATACACATGCAAAAATGTATATCTTCGTGTTATACACTTAATTATACAATTTACAAACATTTTACTTCAAATATTGCAGAGAAAAAGCCCAAAGAATTATACAATTGCCAATTATACAATTGCAGTGAAATACAATTTTCTCTAGCTTTATACAACAGAAGTGTATATATTGTGTTTCTGTTATTGTATATAGTGAGAAAAACATATATATTCTTGCTATACACTTATAACTATGCAATATACATACATTTTAATTCGATTCAAATGTATGCAAAGCAAATTATACAATTGCAGCGAAATAGGCCAGCGAATTATACAATTTAGGCCAGCGAATTATACAATTTAGGCCAGCGAATTATACACTTGTATATGTATAGCGAATTATACAGTTTTTATGTTTGCTATGGAGCGCAATTATGCAAAATTTGCTATAGCATACAAATATGAACTTTTTGTTTGCTATATGTGAAAGTTGCCCAATAAAAAATAGAGGTGCTGAAGTGGGTGGCATACATTTTGTATAATACAGTCCAATATACAAAAATGGGCTAAAATATAGCATTGACATACGGGAGTATGCACTCATTGTATTTGCAGATTTTCAGGTCCAGACAAAGATGTGCCAAAAGGCCCACCAAATTTGAGAATTAGGTAAAAGGCCCATGTTCTAATTTTCTTATTTTACTGCTACTTATTTATTTATGGGAATTTTTTTTCAAAATGTCATTATTTTGACATTTAATAGGATTCATTGTCAATACTTTCATTATTTAGTAAAAGTATCACAATTTTAGTTTATTATGTATCTTTTTATTTATTTTCTATTTGTTTTAATTAAGAGAATACAAATATCTAAAAATTGAAAGAAGAAATAAAGGGGAGAGAAAAATACTAAAGATGAAGGGTGTGTTTGGTATGAAGGAAAATGTTTTCCTAGAAAATGTTTTCCTGGAAAACAAGTAGATTTTGGACTTATTTTCTCATTTTTCGTTGGTGAGTAGAAAATATTTTTCGAAAATGATTTTTAGTGTTTAATTTATGAATGAAAAATGTCTTTGAGGAACATCTCTTATTTTTACTAGAGTAGAAACTTATTTATGAAATTAATAATTTTTTTTGGTGTGGTGGTGGGTGGGGAGGAGGGTAGTGGGGTGGGGCAGGGGGAGGGGGTAGGAGTGTGTCACGACCCAAAACCGAGCCGCGACTGGCACCCACACTTACCCTCCTATGTGAGCGAACCAACCAAACTAACCCTTAACATTTCAATATAATATCGACATAAAGTAATGCGGAAGACTTAAACTCATTAATAAAAACCAATTCAATAACTATTAATATTCAACATCTATTATTCCTCAAAATCTGGAAGTCATCACCACAAGAAAATCTATGATCAAATTACTAACTAAAAATGTCTAAGAAGCAAAAAAATACATAAGAAGCTAGTCCATGCCGGAAGTTCAAGGCATCAAGACTTGAAGAAGAAGATCCAGTCCAAGCTAGAAGCATTAGCTCACCCTGAATTTCCGATGTAGTAAAGACTGGCTTGAATTACTGTTGAGTCGAAGACGACGGCACGTTTGCTGCACTCCACAAATAACAAAGAAGAAAACATAAAAGTAGGGGGTCAGTACAAAACATGGGTACTGAGTAGATATCATCGGCCAACTCAATATAGAAAACAGTATATACCAAGTAATATCATAAAATCAACTATGATACTCAACATGTAGCAGCAATAAGTACTATATCCTTAATAATTACCATCAAGTTCACACATGAGGACTCAAGCCTCAATACCATACTCATTTGGGAATTATGTTCATTAGATTGAGAATATTAGCATCGTTCAAGATTCATTATCTTTATTTCTATTGTGTCGGTACGTGACACTCCGCTCCCTCATATTCTTTATTCCTCTTGTGTCAGTACGTGACACTCCGATCCCCTACTACTACGTGTAGGAACGTGACACTCCGATCCCCTAAATCTACGTGTCGGTTCGTGATACCCGATCCCCTAAATCTACGTGTCGGTTCGTGACACCCAATCCCCTAAATCTACGTGTCGGTTCGTGACACCCGATCCCCTAAATCTACGTGTCGGTTCGTGACACCCGGTCCCCCTAAATCTACGTGTCGGTTCGTGACACTCGGTCCCTTAATTCTATGTGTCGGAACGTGACACTCCGATCCACTAATCTCATTCTATCAATTCATCAAGCCTTCTCTTATACCAAGGCATCATCATCCTTATTACTTTAGTTCATCAAGCCTTTTCTTATACTAAGGCATCATCAATCTCATTACTTTTAGTTTATCAAGCCTTCTCTCATACCAAGGCATTATCATTAACCAAGAGATTAGGGTTTTGCAAGATTTGGGATTCAATAACTTCATCATGCTTATAAAATCACAATTATATATTCACATTCATGCAAGCATACAATTAAGCACATAGCAGGGTTTACAATACTACCGATACATATCATTCGCTATTAAGAGTTTACTAGGAATATCGTAAAGGAAACCATAACCTACCTCCACCGAAGATTAGTGATCAACAAGCAAATTCCCAAGCTTTGTGTTTTCCTCTTCTCGATCAATTCTCTCTCTTTCTCTTTGTTCTTTCTAGTTTTCTTATTCAAACCCTCTTTCTTTTACCCTAATTAGCATATACTTTAGTATGAAAGATGGCAATAATAACCCACTAATTAACTTAAGGTTACCTCTTTTAACCCCCAAGTAATTAGACTTATTAACCTTAACCCTCTAACTTTATAATTAAAGTAGGAATAGTCCAAAACGTCCCTTAAAACGTTTAAAGAAATCCGACCCAGACTGGGATTACGCAACCTGTGACGGGCCGTCGTGCCTGCGACGGTCCGTCCTGCAGGTCGTCGCAAAGTTCAGAGAACCAAATTTCCACCAAGGGTCTGTGACGGTCCGTAACACCTGTGACGGTCCGTCCTGCCATTCCGTTACGAAGTTCAGAGAGTCGATTTTCAGTACCCAATTTCACGACCCAAAACTAAACCGCGACTGGCACCCACACTTACCCTCCTGTGTGAGCGAACCAACCAAACTAACCCTTAACATTTCAATATAATATCAACAGAAAGTAATGCGGAAGACTTAAACTCATTATTAAAAAACAATTCAATAACTATTAATATTCAACATCTATTATTCCCCAAAATCTGGAAGTCATCACCACAAGAACATCTATGATCAAATTACTAACTAAAAATGTCTAAGAAGCTAAAAATACATAAGAAGCTAGTCCATGCCGGAAGTTCAAGGCATCAAAACTTGAAGAAGAAGATCCAGTACAAGCTAGAAGCATTAGCTCACCCTGAATTTCCGATGTAGTAAAGACTGGCTTGAATTACTGTTGAGTCAAAGACGACGGCACGTTTGCTGCACTCCACAAATACAAAGAAGAAAACATAAAAGTAGGGGGTCAGTACAAAACACGGGTACTGAGTAGATATCATCGGCCAACTCAAAATAGAAAACAGTATATACCAAGTAATATCATAAAATCAACTATGATACTCAACATGTAGAAACAACAAGTACTATATCCTTAACAATTACCGTCAAGTTCACACATGAGGACTCAAGCCTCAATACCATACTCATTTGGGAATTATGTTCATTAGATTGAGTATATTAGCATCGTTCAAGATTCATTATCTTTATTTATCTTGTGTCGGTACGTGACACTCCGCTCCCTCATATTCTTTATTCCTCTTGTGTCGGTACGTGACACTCCGATCCCCTACTACTACGTGTCGGAACGTAACACTCCGATCCCCTAAATCTACGTGTTGGTTCGTGACACCCGATCCCCTAAATCTACGTGTCGGTTCGTGACACCCGATCCCCTTAGTCTACTTGTCGGTTCGTGACACCCGATCCCCTAAATCTACATGTCGGTTCGTGACACCCGGTCCCCCTAATACTACGTGTCGATTAGTGACACCCGATCCCTTAATTCTGTGTGTCGGAACGTGACACTCCGATCCACTAATCTCATTCTATCAATTCATCAAGCCTTCTCTTATACCAAGGCATCATCATTCTCATTACTTTAGTTCATCAAGCCTTTTCTTATACTAAGGCATCATCAATCTCATTACTTTTAGTTTATCAAGCCTTCTCTCATACCAAGGCATTATCATTAACAAGGAGATTAGGGTTTTGCAAGATTTGGGATTCAATAACTTCATCATGCTTATAAAATCACAATTATATATTCACATTCATGCAAGCATACAATTAAGCACATAGCAAGGTTTAAAATACTATCGCTACATATCATTCGCTATTAAGAGTTTACTACGAATATCGTAAAGAAAACCATAACCTACCTCCACCAAAGATTAGTGATCAACAAGCAAATTCCCAAGCTTTCTGTTTTCCTCTTCTCGATCAATTCTCTCTCTTTCTCTTTGTTCTTTCTAGTTTTCTTATTCAAACCCTCTTTCTTTTACCCTAATTAGCATATAATTTAGTATGAAAGATGGCAATAATAACCCACTAATTAAATTAAGGTTACCTCTTTTAACCCCCAAGTAATTAGACTTATTAACCTTAACCCTCTAACTTTATAATTAAAGTAGGAATAGTCCAAAACGTCCCTTAAAACGTGTAAAGAAATCCGACCCAGACTGGGATTACGCAACCTGTGACGGGCCGTCGTGCCTGCGACGGTCTGTCCTGCAGGTCGTCGCAAAGTTCAGAGACCCAAATTTCCACCAAGGGTCTGTGACGGTCCGTCACACCTGTGACGGTCCGTCCTGCCATTCCGTTACGAAGTTCGGAGAGTCGATTTTCAGTACCCAATTTCAGAATTTTTAAGTGTTTTGAGACGAGACCCCGCGACGGTCCGTCGTGCCCATGACGGTCCGTCATGGGGTCCTCGTCTCAGCCAATTTTCCAGAAATAAAATCTGCTGCTCAAAACGACTAAACAGGTCATTACAGAGTGAGAAAATAAAAATTTCAAGTTGATAGTATTTTTACAAAAGCAAAATTAATTTTTGTGGGTGGTTGGGGGTGGGGGTGGGGGGCTGGTAGGGGTGGGTAGGGGGGAGGTAGGAGTTTTAAAAATAAAAATTTAAAGTTGAAATATTTTTAAAAAGTAAAATTAATTTTTTGGAGAGGGGTTTGGGGGGAGGGTGGTCAGGGATCGGGTTAAAATATAAAATTTTGAAATTGAAAATATTTTTTTAAAATGGATGTTTTTTTCAAAGAAAATATAATTTGAAATTGGAGGAGAGATTTGGAAAATGTTTTCATTAATTTTTTAAGGGAAGCCATTTTCCTTAATTTTGAGGAAAATGAGTTGATTTTGAAAACATTTTCCAAAACTTTTGCCCTAACCAAACATGAGAAAATTGGAAAACATGTTCCAGAAAATGTTTTCCTTCATACCAAACACACTCGATGTATTTCTTAAAACTCTCATTAGTTACAAAAATTTGAAAATCCAAACAATCAAAGGACACTCCCATAGCTGATGAGTTCTCCAAATTTTTTATTTTCAATATTCCCATACAATTCAAAAATCTTTTTTGTTTTTAATTGGTATGAAAGATTTTAGAGCAAACCTGAGAAAGATTTTTGCTACTAGAAGTTTGAATAAATTATTTCAATACAAATTTGACGAGGTAATTGCTTCTTCCTTATTCTTTTTCTAATTGCTTAAAACAATTGGAAATTTAATTGAAATAATTGTAAATCATAGTATTCTATTTTCGTATTATTGAAATTGATATAGTATCAAAACAAGTAGTCTGTTTTCGTTGTAAATTGTATGAACTGTGAATAAAACATGAAAATTTGATTTGTTGATTTTTTGTTTTGGTTGGTTAATATGAGTACCAATGTTTTTGTTCGAATACATGATTAATGTTTTGAAATAAATTGTATCCTTTATCGAAATGGATATGATCAATGTAATGTATGTTGTAAGTGATTGGATACAACTTCAATGTTTGTTTAGTATACGTATCTGTTGAGTGACTTATTTGAAATATGAAGAATCCAATTTTGCTAGTAACATGATGTAACCACTATTGTGATGAAGTTTTGTTCATAACATGAAGCAAGTACTTGGATACAAAAAAATTGTTAACCCTTATCTAAATGGATATGATGAATAATACGTATCTTGTAAGTGATTCTTGTGAATACATATATGTTGGCAGACCTCATATATTGTATTCTTACAAAGCATAATATATTGTTGCACAGTAAGATTTTCCGACATTTGAGTTTTAATTTCATTATTTACATAACAGTGAATATGGGGTGTAATCTTGAATAAAATATTTGCATGCAAATGCAGTAGCCTGAGTAAATGACATATGTAAGAATACAATTAATATGAATTTACTTTTAACTTTGAAAACATGTAAATAGCATTACAAAGTTTATAATTACTTTACTAATATAAACCACCAAAACTGAATTCATTAAAATAGTATACAACACAAATACAACAAATACATAAAAATCACATAACATATAACACTAATCTGACAAATACACAACGGTGAATACAAACAATCCAATTAAAATTCATTAATAAAAAATTTGAAATATCATATTCATGTTAAATGTATCCTTAAATTAAAATGTATTTACTTTAACTTTGAAAACATTCAAACAGCATTACAATATGTATTTACATAGCATACAACACAAATTCAAAACCACCCAAAATTAATTCATTAATAAATAGCATACAATACAAGTACAACAAAAATATAAAAATAACGTAGCATACAGCACAAATACAAGAAATACACCACAGTGAATACAAACAATATAATTAAAATTCATTAAAAAGCAACGGAAATACAAAATACAAACTAACAAATATTACACAGTGTGCACAAGACGTTTACAAATATATTCAATACAAATTATTGATCAAATTATTTTTTAACTTCAACTCAACATGCAAAAATAATTAAATACCTCTTCATCAACTATTTGGTCTTCTCTTTCCTTTTCTTGTACCCTCCGACTAGACGAAGATATTACGTTTTAAATCTGAATTTGAGGAAGACTTGTGCTAATCGTCTCTCTTTAATCATTTTAGAAGCGGATCCTCATTATCTGCTGTTTTTTTGAGTAATACATAGATTAAAAGATAAAAAATAACTAGAAATCTGATTCTTAAGGTTAATACCACTAGTAACTGTCTTAGATTAATCCATTGAATAGTGTTTAAGAGGTCGAATTGAGAATTATCCAACTTTTCTAAAATATGAATGATTTAGAGAATAATAAAATCTAAAAATAAATCTAAAAAAATAACGATGAAATACCTTAATTAGTGGAATTTGTGTGAATTCAGTGTTTGAAGAATAAAAAACAACAAATAAGACAGTAGAAGATAAGAGGAATATTGGTAGAAGATAATAGGAATTTGAAGGTTTGAAGAGAATATGAAAAGGAAGATATAGAAGAGATAAAATTTATTTTATTTTTACATTGAGATAAATTTGAAAGAGAGAGATACGGGGAAAAATGAACAATGGGATAGTTGGGTAATTGATATATGAGATATACATGGAAAAGTAAATAAATAATTTCTTTTTTTATATATAAAATTAGTGTGAAAATGTGTAGGTAACAGGAGATAACATAGGAATTTAATTATAATACCTATTTTTTTTTTTCAAAATAATGACATTTGTGACATTATTAATATTTTTAAAGTACTAGGTTTTTACTAATTAAGTTAATAATTTTGACTAGTTTGCTAATTTTTCCTTTATTTATTGTGTGTTTAACTCTAATTTTTCATTTGTTTCGGTTTTAAATTAATTAAATCCAAAAATATGAACTATATTTTTTATGTTAATTTATTTTAATAAAACTTCATTTTTTCTACTCTTATAAGTTATTGAATATATTTAGTCCAAACAATTTTTCTCTCATTAATTCAAAATACTTTTCATACTTTAATTAATAAAATTAATTGCGGTCCCCTTTTCTTAAGAAACAAAAAGTGTTCTATATTTTGATTATATTTTTTTTCCAAGTTAATGTAAATTATTTTTATAATCATTATCCAATAAAATAGTCAAAAAGATATTTTAGTCAAGTTGTAGCATAACTGCCTGTTAAAGGACGCTTCAAATGCCTTACAACATTCTTAAAATGTAAATATGAACCTCTTAACCATTTTCTCTAAATTTAAACATATTTATTCTGTTAATTTTTTTAAAAAAATTAGGTTTTCTTAATTACTTACAAAATTAAGCGATGACTCTTTTCTAAGTATTTTTCTTAGAATGTTTTTTTTCTTAGAACATTTCAAAAAGTGATTTTTCTAAAGATAGTAAATTACGGCATAACATAGCAATCGTGCTAGAACCAGAGAACGTGGAGGGTTCCTCACACCTTCCCTCGATTTATAGAATTCCTTACCCTATCTTAGTTTCTAAGACTAACAAATAAGGAGTTATTTCCTTTTAAATTAGCAATTACAAGGTTACTTTGAACACCTAAAAAACTCAATTTCAAATGGCGGCTCAAAAAATTAATTATTTTTTCTCTTACTTTTTTTAAAAAAAAAAGAATCGTCACATCCTTAACAATTTAAAAAATTGAATTGGTGTGACAAGTTTCTTATTTTTTGCTCTTTAATCGATTGAGGATTGCTTTTGAATAGATTTTCATGTACTTATGTTTGGTATTAGAATTTAAGACAGTTGGAAAGAAACCATTCGATTCTAGGTGAATTAAGGTTGGAAGCAGAGAAGAAAAAATTGTCAGAATATTCTGGGGGGGGGGCGGGGGCGGGCAGCGCACCCCCATATACACCAAGAGGAGTGGCGCCTTGTGCCTTCAGTGCACCACAAACAAGCCCTAGTAGGTAGAGGGTTGGCGTGATCCAGGAATGCGCCAAGAGCGTCAACCCACTTTTCTATCTCTCCTTGGATCAAATATTATTCTTTTTAGTCGAGCTTTCATTAATCCTACCTATCTAAACTCTCACGCCCCAAGGTAACCCTCTTGATATAACACGGGAACTAGTATCACGAGTAACCCCAAACTAACCCTGTATCTGACATATATCAAACATATTGAGAATAACGAAATAAAACATATACTATGCGGAAGCTAAAACAATAGGCAACTTAAAATGGGGAATACCCAACTCACATGAATATATTAAGAATACTAAGAGCTTAATAACACTAAAAAATAAAATTAACAAGTCAACTTGATTCAACTATTATGTCTTAAAAACCTCTAACTAAGTTGATTTGGTGTGACATGCCCCCAGCTAACTCTAACATAACTTAAAACGGAATAAAAGGCTAAAAACAAAAAGCATGCATGTTGCCCTTCAAGAAAAAGGACACACCACTAAAGCCGTTGAATGCAGACCGAGATCGATCTAAGCATGATTTGGATACTGAATGCATGAACTTACGTCATGAAAGTATACAGTACAAATTATGCATCAATACTTGGAATGTACTGATCATGTAGGATATACAAACTAAGCTGAATGAATATATATATAAGTTGAACAAAGCAAAACTGTGCAATGACATAACTAAGCTTTAATGTAAATACTAAAGGATAACTGAATGCAATGACCAAGTTCTAATCATGATCATTATATGCTAACTGAATACTAAAGACCTGGTCAATGCGCTAGAAGTATGAATGTGGGAGATACTATTGACCGATATAAACGTCGTGAGATAAACGTGGAGTCTGATGTATATGCCTCATCAAGAGGACCTAATATACCTTGCTAGGGGTATAAAGGAATGACTGACATGATCACTAAATTTGATGCCCAATAGAGGGGACCTATATACCTAGGGGGGCACATAGTTCTGAGACTAGGAGGGTACACTCGATCCTAATCCAACTCGATGCTAAGCCTACTCCCTATTGAAAATTCATATGACAAAATAAGACGGAAATAATGGATAGTGCATTACTGACATGTAAACCTAAGAATGCAACATTTATGTACTTATAATGTAACATTCGAAATTCTAAGCATGAATATCTTTTTAACTGACCTAGCCAGTATGATTCATGATATAAAAGAATTTATACAACTAAGGTTATGAGTTTCATGCAAGGAACTCAACAAACTTTACATGAAACAAGCTAATTCAATTTAAGATACGACCATAACTAAATCACAATAATTATCCAAGGTTTTAGAAACTCTATGTCTAAACACGACACGGAGAATCAATGATATGACTTAATACAAGGGACCTAGTGGATGAAAGAAACCCAGTAGTGAAATCCCACATTCTTGGTGGCGAAATATACGGAGTAATCCTTTAATTTCGAGGCTGAAATTTGAAGAAAACTTGTTGCGTGTTTTTGAGAGGGTTGATCAACTTTTCTCTCTCTTTTTTGCTCTAATTTTGATGACTTTTGGAGAACGAATTTTTTTTGGTAAGTTTTAAATAGAATATTAGGCTTAAAATGAGTAAAACTATGTCGCTTAGGTGTTAAACAATGTAGTTTAAAAGCCCAACGCATATGGAAAAAGACCAATTGTGAGAAGAAAAAAATATACAATAATGACAAATTCATCAAATGGTAAAAAATTATCACTTAAAAATTTCTTAAAATATTTGTTTCATAATTTCCGAAATTGAAATAGAAAATAAAGAATTAATCCAATGATAAGGAGAAAGAGGAAAGAAATGATTTTTCTGTTAAGAGGACATTCAATTTCTTTAATCATCAATGTTATTAATTTTCTTCCTTAAAATTTCCTTTTCATGTCTTTTTAAATTTTCTATATCATTAATGTTACTTTTTTCCCTCAGGTTTTTAACTTTTTTCCTTGTATTAGAATTAAAACACATAACGTTGCATAAAAATGTCTTCTCATATTTTATTTTATTTTTACTTTCTTATATCACGTTTTTGTTAGAAAAATAGAGTAATCAATGTAATATTTATTGTGTATTAAAAAAAAAGGTAACAAAATAATAATTATTGATATTTATAAGATAAGTTACATTGAATTTAAATATATTGAATATGAAAAATCAGGACCATTAATGACATTTTGCATATCAGTCATGAACATATAAATAATATTTAAAAAATTCTAAGCAAAAAGGTATGAGAAAATTGATACAACGCACGATAATAGTGATATAGATCAACTGTTCCAATATTGATGATAAG
>JAKWJD010001266.1:0-47594 GCA_027705065.1 Solanum peruvianum | reverse complement strand
GACTCCTCTCTTTCTCTCTGTTCTTTCTGTTTTCTTTATTCAAACCCTCTTTCTTTTACCCTAATTAACATATAATTTAGTGTAAAAGATGACAATAATACCCCACTAATTAATCCAAAGTTACCTCTTTTATCCCTCAAGAATTTGAGTTATTAATATAACCACCCACGAAATCTGTAATTAAGGAAAGAATAGTCCAAAACGTCCTTAAAACTTAACCAGAAATCCAACTTCCAACTGGGATTACGCAAACCTGTGACGGGCGTCGTGACTGCGACGGTCCGTCAAAGGTCGTCGTGAGGGCCAGGACTTTATTTTCACCAAGGACACTGTGTGGACGGTCCTCACACCTGTGACGGTCCGTCCTGCAAGTCCGCTACGAAGTTCAGAGAGTCGATTTTCAGTACCCAATTTCGAATTCCTAAGTATATTGAAACGAGGACATCTGTGACGGACCGTCGTGGCCTATGACGGTCCGTCGTGGTGTCCGTAATCTTGGCCAGTTTTTCCAGAAATGAAATTGCTGCTCAAAACGCCTAGACAGGTCGTTACATACACACTTGTACTAAGTATGGTGTATATTCAAGCACACACCAAGGACGTGCATGAGTAAGATTATATCTTTCCTAACAACATGATTATAGAAGGTCAAGTCAGGGGACTTGCCAAATTGATATTAGGAAAGTGAGTGGGCTTTACAAATTTGAGTTAGGAAAGTTTATGAGTTTTTCAAATTTGGATTAGGAAAGTTATGCCATGAGAGTAACATGCATCATCTTACTTAGCATTTTGCACACAACACACAATAGGGTACACATAGCACATATCATAATTCCAATAACACATAATGTTGTTCATATCATTCATTCGTATACAATGAGACCTTGGAATCATGGACTTGACATTGACATCCCAAATATGAGGCCTCAACATATGGGACCTCAACTAGGGATTCTCTTTAGCAAACACAGAGTCTCCTTCGTTCATTTATATGTACTTCATTTCATTTTACTCATGGGACAATGTAAACACTAGCTAAACCTAGGATGTATATTAAGACTTTCATCGGGTTCGTTGTGCAATGATAAAGAATGACCTAATGCCATTACTTGAATCTAACTTACCTCTTGATTATCCTATCCTTACACCTTTGGTATCATTTGTTTCATTATATGCATCCTTTGAGGCTGGCCTCATACATTCATTGCGAACTTTAACTTTAATAAACATAGATCATGTGAGCATCATGAAATCTAGTGTCATGAAACCCCACGACGAAAAGAGGTTGAATCACCGGCCAAAGTGCCCCAAAACATGGTAGCGTACATGGAAATTGAACCCCGCCAGATCCCTATATTGGCAGTATAGGTTCGAAAAGTAATAGATATAAGGAGACCCATACCCGGCATGCTGGTTAGTCTCATCTCATGAGAGTTATGTGAACCTCCTCCCTTCCCGAAAAAACGCATCACCGCACATAACTAGTCTATCGAAGCTCAGTATACAGTTCCATTACATTTAACTCATACGTCAAGGAAGTTGGCTTCTAGTATGAAGACATCATAGCTCAATAGATGATTTATCATCTCATCATTAGTTTTAAGTGTGTTAATCTCAATACTTTAACTAGAGTGTTCATAGAGACTAGTCTCTTCATTAACTTTACACTCTCATAGGTGAGTACTTTTTGGTAACGTTTATTTAGGCTCATTTGAGATTTCTCTCATCTTTTACATTAGCGTCATGTCATGTTGTCACCACATTCATTATAATTAGCACATTTGCTCTTCATAGTTACTCTACCCTTTTTACGGGAATGTTCATTTCATCATATGCCAATGCACTTCGATATTTGGTGTGTTTCACAGTCTTACTTAACCCTTCTAGTGTTTCATCATTTCACTACATAATAATAATTTCATCATATGCCAATGCACTTGGCCATTTAGTGTGTTTTACACTCGTACTTAACTCTTCTAGGGTTACATCATGTCATTACATACATCTTAGGTTACTTATTTTTAAATGTATGCTAGACTTATGGGTCTATACATTCAAGCCACGAGGCTTCATTCATAGTTCGTTTAAGTAAATCATATCTTCCTAAGATTATGTAGTACAAGACTTATGCATCTTGTATGTATGCCAAGATCTCAATTTTGATCTATGTAGGCAGCATTATTCTTGAAGATTTAATTCACGTATGACTCATGTATCTATATGGAATTTGGGCAAGGGAACCCAATTTCTAATCCCTTAGACAACACTTAAATTTTATTCATTCATTGTATTTTGGTCCACATGACATTGGGACCATAGATCGAGCCCCAACATCAACGTTTCCTCTTTATTTTTCTCTTTTGAATTACCTCTTACTTGGCCGAGGGGTTGTGGGATCAAACCCCCCACTGCCCTTTTTATTTTTTAATCTATTTCTCCTTATCTATTTCGAGTTGACTATGAGGTTGTGGGATCAAACCCCCACAACCTCTCTTTATTTTTCTGTTATTCTCCTCGTTAAATCTACCTAAGAGGTCGTTGGTTTGATTCCCACACGCCTTCCCCTTTATTTTTATTTTATTCTCCTTCTTAAATCTGTCTAAGAGGCCGTGGTTTCGATTCTCACATGCCTCCCCCTTTATTTTTCTTTTATTCACCTCCTTAATCTGCCTAAGAGGTCGTGGGTTCGATTCCCAAACACCTCCCACTTTAATTTTCTTTTATTTTCCTCCTTAATCTTCCTAAGAGGTCGTGGGTTCGATTCCACATTCCTCCCCCTTTATTTTTCTTTATTCTCCTCCTTAAATATGATTGAGAGGTCGTGGGTTGGTTCTAATACCACTCCTCTGATTCTTTTTTTTTCTTTTAAGTTACTTTTTCCAGCCAATACCATGGTTCAAATCCCCTTCACCACATTTTTTTTACTTCTTTATTTTCATGGTTTTTAACACGGTGAGGTCATGGGTTCAATCCTCCATGACCTCACTTGTTTTAATTCATTTTTTCAACATTTTGAACCCTCTTTGCTGACCGAAATTCATCACTACAAGCTGGAAGTTTTCTTTTAATTTTTCAGCATCCTTTCATCAAGTTACACCTTAGTTCTTAGGGAAATTTCGTAGTGCATTTAGAACGCTTTAGGTGCGTTTTCATGGATTCTTTTGGACAAGATATTATCCCTCAAATCAGACACACTTCAACTCATATGAACATCACATTTACACCATCATGTGTACATTAAATATAAAGAACTATCATGCCATTTCAAGTCCTACAACATGAAGAATAGCCACGGCAACACACACATACACACACGTAGTTACATTTTCGGAAACATCAACATAAGTCACATAATTCGTAGGAAAAAAACATATAAACACAAAGTCATCAAGATAACACGTTTCATCCCTATTTTTCTACCAGCAAACATAAACAACCTATGATTCAATAAGAGCTAGTGACAGGCACATGCAACGTGGAACAACACTACTTTTTGGAATAGATTCGTCTGAACCTTAGGGGGTCTCTTGGAAAAGGGACCAAGAGAGAAGAGAACCCATACCTTTTTGACGTTCAACCCTCGACTTGCTGCCGAAAGAAATTCTCCAAACACACATCCAACACCAAAAGTTCAACACCAAACTCGACGGAAAACCATCTCTTTACCTACGTGATTGACTAACATTTGTTTTCTTATATTTTCATGTGAGTTCTTCAAGTGTGAAGAACTTTTGTTTACCTACTGTTTTTGGAGTTATTTTGGCAGAGAAAATGTGAATGAGAGTGATAGAGACGTGAGAGAGAGAGAGAGAGAGATAAGCGTTGGAGAGAAGAGTTTTCTTTGGCTTAGGAGTCTAGTTTAGGGCTTAGTCAAATAAGGTTTTATTTAATTATTAAAAATCTGACTTCCTTTTATTTTAAATCATTTAATAAGTAATAAATATAAATAATTACATTAATTTACCATTTTAAATTAAAAACAATTTAATTCATTGCTCTTAATTTACCATTTTAAATTAAAAACAATTTAATTCAGTGCTTCCACCTAGGTTCGAACCTGGTGGAGCAAGACTTCACTTCAAGAGCCCAATTTCAGTCCTCTCTCCCCAAAATTCCCCTAGGCCTTATTAATTAAATAATTAATTATGTATTTAGGGTAATTAAGATACTACCCTTAGCCTGAAAAAAGACCATTTTACCCCTAGACCCTCCAAACGTAAGATTTCATCTTTTTATGTCCTATAAGGACTCTTTCGAGTAAATCTTCGTATTCGAGACCCCTACAAGGTTGGACAAATCTCTCCTAGATCAAGTAACCCCCAAGTTAGCTGGCTGGGATGTAGAAAGGGTTCCGAGGTCTGGTTCTACACGCATCAATTCGTGTGAACCCGGTCTAATAGTTGGCATTCTAGACACATTAAACATTACATAGAATATCCATTTTTAGGGTTGTTACATTCTCCCCCCCCCCCCCCCCCCCCCTTAGGAACATTCGTCCCTGA
Source organism: Solanum peruvianum (assembly GCA_027705065.1). Lineage (NCBI taxonomy): Eukaryota > Viridiplantae > Streptophyta > Magnoliopsida > Solanales > Solanaceae > Solanum > Solanum peruvianum. The sequence continues at coordinate 43,092 of JAKWJD010001266.1, read as the reverse complement.
ATGACACTACTCTTCACTAACCATAAATAAGTCATGTATAGAATGTATGCATACATAGGTAATTCAATACTCCCCATTGGTGATTATCTGATTCACATATTAACATGATGGTGCACATCCTTGAAACCTACAAGTAGCTTTACATTAATATACTAAGGAGCTGTCTCCTAAACTACTCTCATCGAAGCATATAAACATAAGTAAACATGTAATTCATACAAATCAACAACCAACATGATGACTCAAATATATTAACTTCATACTAGTGCATAAACACCATACACAATCAATACAGAAATACTAAATTAAGGCTACGCACCGAGGACTTCACCAAAGGTGCCTTCCCCTGCACCGCTATAAACTTGAGTGGCAGAAGAATCGTTGCCTCCTTGGAGCCTCTTCACTTGGACCATTAGGTTGAACTCTCTCCTTCCTTTGTTCTTTACTTCTCCTATTCGGACAATCCTTCACCATGTGAACCGGTTTGCTACAAATCTAACAAGCATTAGAGCCCCTCATACACTCTCCTCCATGAAGTTTTACACACTTCCTACTCTTAACTATGGGATTGGAATCCCTATCATATAGATCCTTGGACAAACATGAATCCCCTTGGTGGGAGAGTCCTTTTTTAAACCTGGGCTTGTCCCTTATTTCAGTAATGATCTTCCTTGAAAAATTCTTCTCAGCTTGTCTTGACCTGTTCCATGCCCTAGTATGCTTCCTATTCGTGTTTTCCTCCACTTGTTGGACATGGACAATAAGCTTGAAAATGCCCATGCTGGCATGCAACATAGCTGCCTTACACTTCTCGAGATTCTCAGCAATCTTAGATCCAGTGTAAATGGGAGGATTCATCCTCGTGAAGTCCCTTAACCTGCTAGCCATGGTGTTGGCAAGTGGGTTCTCCATGGGAACACCTTCTTGCTCTGCCTTCGTTACTCCTCGTATTCATCTTTCTTTATTTCAAGAGTTGATGTTAGATATGCTCTTAACACCAAGAAACAGACATTAGAGAAGGCACGATAAGATCAGAAGAAGTGAAATTCTCCAATGCATCATGCATTCTCTAATTCAGGATAGTTGTGCAGTTCACTGCCATGACTTAGAAACTACTCAATGTAGTTGATGTGAACTTATTATCCTCGGGATTTAACCTAGTGCTCTGATACTGACTTTGTCACGACCAGAATCTAGATCCCAGACGAGATCGGTGTTGTTGACCTCTTAGAGGTCGCAGACAAGCCTAGATACATTATTCTGACTTCATCTAGGTTAATTTTAGCGGAAAATTTGAAATTTTTTATTTCTGAACATTCTTACTAAACATTCTACTACATACGTAATTGTTCACCATCCACCACATAATATTAAGATCATTAAATGAAAGAAATAGTTTATTACAACGATAAAGATGTAGTTGCCAAAATGGCACCAATACAATGTATGAACAAAAAAGGGAAAGAAACGCTAGTGGAACATACTCAACTAGCTCAATCCTACAACTAATCTAGAAAGTAAATGGTCAAGCTTCCTCAAAAGCATGAGGGCCTACCAAGTCCAAATAAATGCTCGACGTCCAAATAACTGCAACGTTGATCCTGCAGCTCTAGAGTCCACCTGTGCCTGCAGCTAAAAGTTTAGAGTTGTATAGGGTTAGTACATACTTGTACAAAGTATGGGTATATACAAGCACACACCAAGGACATGAATGAGTAAGATTAGCTCTTTCCTAACAACATGATTATAGAAGGTCAAGTTAGTGGACTTTCCAAATTGAGTGAACCTTCCAAATTTGAATTAGGAAAGTTTATGAGCTTTAAAAAATTTTGATTAGGAAAGTAATGCCATGAGAGTAACATGCATAATCATACTTAACATTTTGTATACAACACACAACAACGTACAAATATCACATATCATAATTCCTTAACACATAACATTGTGCATATCATTCATTCGTATGCCATGAGACCTTGGAATCATGAACTTGACATTAACACTTCCCAAAAATGTGGGCTCAACATATGGGACCTCACCTAGGGACTCTGCTTAGGCAAACACAGAGTCTGCTTCGTTCATTCATACGTACTTCATTTCATTTCATTCATAGGCCAATGTAAACACCAGCTATACCTAGGTTGTAGTTTAAGACTTTGTCCCGACCCAAAACGACCGCGAGTGGCACCCACACTTATCCTACTATGTGAGCGAACCAACCAATCTAAACCCCAACATTTCAACCATAATGAACAAAATATAATGCGGAAGACTTAAAACTCATTAGTAAAAATTGATTAAATAACTTCTAAAAACTCAATCATTATCCCCAAAATCTGGAAGTCATCACTACAAGAACATCTATCCTCAAATTACTAAATCTAAGAGTATCTAAGAAGCTAAAATAAATAAAATCTAGTCCCTACCGGAAGTTCAAGGCATCAAGACATGAAGAGGAAGATCCAGTCAAAGCTAGAAGCAATAGCTCACCTGAAATCGGGCTTGATGAAGACTGGCTTAGATTGCGGTTGAGTTGAAGACGACGGTACGTTTGCTCCACTCCACAAATAACAAAGCAAAACAAATACAAGTAGGGGTCAGTACAAGGCACAAGTATTGAGTAGGTATCATCGGCCAACTCAAAATAGAAAACAGTATATATCAGATAATAACATAAAATCAACTAATATCCTTAACGAGCGACATTAACAATTACCATAACCATTGGTCACAACACCGAGCACATCAATGAGGACTCAAGCCTCCCCATCATACTCATTTGGGAATTAGTTCTTTACAATTTAGTATATTATCATAATTCAAGATTCATTACCTTTATTCCTCTTGTGTCGGAATGTGACACTCCGATCCACTACTACTATCCTTGTGTCGGAACGTGACACTCCGATCCATATACTATCCTGGTGCCGGAACGTGAAACTCCGATCCATATACTATCCTGGTGCCGGAACGTGACACCCGATCCATATACTATCCTGGTGCCGGAACGTGACACCCGATCCATATACTATCCTTGTGCCGGAACTTGATACTCTGATCCATATACTATCCTGGTGTCGGAACGTGACACTCCGATCCATATACTATCCTGGTGCCGGAACGTGACACTCTGATCCATATACTATCCTGGTGCCGGAACGTGACACCCGATCCATATACTATCCAGGTGCCGGAACGTGACACTCCGATCCATATACTATCCTTGTGTCGGAACGTGACACTCTGATCCATATACTATCCTGGTGCCGGAAGGTGACACCCGATCCATATACTATCCTGGTGTCGGAACGTGACACTCCGATCCATATACTATCCTGGTGTCGGAACGTGACAATCCGATCCATATACTATCCTGGTGCCGGAAGGTGACACCCGATCCTCTATTCTCATTACTTTAGTTCATCAAGCCTTCTTTTATACCAAGGCATCATCAATCTCATTACTTAAGTTCATCAAGCCTTTTTTATACCAAGGCATCATCATTAACAAAGTAAATTTAGGATTCAAGATTCAATAGCCTCATCATGCTAATTCATCAAAATTATATAATCACATCATGTAAGCACACAATTAAGCATATAGAAGACTTTATAATACTACCCAACACATATCATTCGCTATTAAGAGTTTACTACGAATAGCATAAACCATAACCTACCTCCACTGAAGAATTGTGATCAAGCTAGATAATCCTCGAAATCTTTGCTTTCCTCTTCGTTCCTCTCTCTCTCGATCGTTCTCCCTCTCTTTCTGTCTCTTTTCTTCTTTTTCCTTATTCAAACTCTTTTTCTTTTACCCTAATTGTCATATAATTAAGTATAAAAGATGATAAAATAACCCACTAATTATTTTAAGGTTATCTTCTTTAACCCCCAAGTAATTGAATTATTAACATTAATCCACTAAATTTTATAATTATAAGCATGAATAGTCCAAAACGCCCCTTAAAAACTTTAACATAAATCCGACCCAGTCTGGGTTACGCAACCTGTGACGGTCCGTCATGGCTGTGACGGTCCGTCCTGTAGGTCCGTCACAATGTTCAGAGAGTTAATTCTGTGGAAAGACTTGTGACGATCTGTCGTGCCTGCGACGGTCCGTCCTGCTATTCCGTCATGAAGTTCAGAGAGTCCATTTCAGTACCAAAATTTCAGAATTCTAAGTGTTTTGGAACGAAACCCCCTCGACGGTCCGTCGTGCCCATGACGGTCCGTCGTGGGATCCGTCGACTCAGCAGTTTTTCCAAGAAAAAAATCTTCTGCTCAAAACGACTAAACAGGTCGTTACAATAGATACCAATTTACCCATCGTTCGTCCTCGAACAATCCCAACAAGAAAAACAAGGGCGAAAAGTAGTACATGAATCTGTAAACAGGTGAGGGTATCTTTCTCGCATATCAAGCCTCCTTCTCCCAAGTGGACTCTTCAACATGGTCGATTCTTCCATTGAACCTTGATGGATGCAATCTCCCTTTACCTCAACTTGCGGACTTCTCTATCTAAAATAGCAATAGGCTCCTCCTCATGAGACAAATTCTCATCAAGCAGAACTGAATCCCAACGAATGATGTAGTTTCCATCCCCATGGTATCTTTTCAACATAGACACATGAAATACCGGATGCACTCCTGAGAGTCCTAGGGGCAAGGCTTATTCATAAGCTACCTCCCCCATGCGCTTCAGAACTTCAAAGGAACCAATATACCTTGGGCCAAGCTTACCTCGCTTACCAAACCACATCACCCCTTTCATGGGCGAAACCTTCAGCAAGACTTGCTCACCCTCCATAAACTCCAAATCTCTAACCTTTCGATCTACATATACTTTTTGCCTACTTTGAGCCACTAGAAGCTTTTCCTGAATAGATTTCACCTTCTCTAATGAATCCCTCAAAAGGTCAGTACCCCAAGGTCTAACCTCAAATGCATCAAACCAACCAATGGGAGACCTACATCTCCTCCCATACAATGCTTCAAATGGGGCCATGTCAATACTTGAGTGATAGCTATTATTGTATGAAAACTCCGCTAAGGGTAAGAAGTTATCCCAATGACCACCAAATTCTATCACACATGCACGAAGCATATCTTCCAATACCTGAATCGTTCGCTCAGACTGACCATCGGTCTGAGGGTGTGAAATGCAGTACTAAGGTCCAACCTAGTACGTAATTCCGCATGCAATGTTCTCCAAAACTTAGAATTAACTGTGTACCTCTATCTGATATGATGGGAAAGTGGAACTCAATGCAATCGAACAATTTCTAGATATAGAGTTTGGCAACTTCTCTGCATTGTAGGTCACCTTGACCGGAATGAAGTGAGCAGACTTAGTTAATCTGTCCACAATGACCCAAATAGAATCAAACTTTCCCAATGTCTTTCGAAGACCAACCACGAAGTCCATTGCAATTCTCTCCCACTTCCATTCAGGAATGGGCATTCTCTAAAGGGTTCCTCCGGGCCTCTGGTGTTCATACTTTACTTGCTGACAATTTGGGCACTTGGCAACAAAATCAACAATGTCGCGCTTCATTCTACTCCACCAAAAGTGTTGCTTTAGGTCAAGGTACATCTTGGTTGCACCAGGGTGTATAGAATATCCGGAACTATGAGCCTCTGTAAGAATAGTGTGGATCAAATCATCAACACGGGGCACACATACCCTTCCCTTAATCCTCAAAACACCTTCTTCATCCATTATTGCCTCTTTGGCCTCTCCTCGCAACACCATATCCCGAATTTGGCTTAGTTTCTCATCATCAAACTGTTTTCCCTTGATCTTGTCAAGAAAAGAAGATCTCGCCTCCACACGGCCAAAAATCCTCCCTTCTCATTACTCTAGCCTCATAAGTCATTAGCTAGGGTCTGAACCTCTCTAGTCAATGGGCGTCTGGAAACTTGTAAGTGGGCTAAATACCCATGCTCCCTTCTTTTCTACTTAAGGCGTCTGCCACAAAACATTAGCCTTTCCTGGGTGATACAAGATGGTAACATCATAGTCCTTCAGTAGTTCCATCACCTCCTCTGTCTTAAATTCAAATCCCTCTGAGTAAAGACCTACTGTAGGCTACGATGATCCGTATAGACTTCACACTTAACCCCATATAGATAGTGTCTACATTGCTTTATTGCAAACACTACCGCAGCCAACTCCAAATCATGGGTCGGATAGTTACGTTCATGCACTTTAATTGCCTCGAAGCATAAGAATTATATTCTCTCTTGGATTAGCACTGCACCCAAACCATAATAGGATGCATCACAATAAACAATGAAGTTCTTCCCTCTACTGGGCAAGGTAAAGATAGGTGCAGTAGTCAGCGCACGTCTTGAGTTTCTGAAAGCTTTCCTCACATTCATCCGACCATACAAATGGAACATTCTGCTTAGTCAAGTTCGTCAATTGGGAAGCAATAGAAGAGAATCCCTTGACAAATCGACGGTATAGAGGGCTAAACCAACAAAGGTCCTTATTTCTGACACATTAGTAGGTCTTCCCCAATTTTTCACACTGTCTTAATCATAGAAGATCCACCACACTCCATCCTTGGAAACCACGTGCCCCAAGAAGGACACAAATATTCCAAACTCACACTTCGAGAATTTGGCATAAAGCCTTTTCTCCCTTAATACTTCCAACACAATTCTCAAATTCTCCTCATGTTCCTTCTTACTCTTGGAGTATATCAGTATATCATCAATAAATACGATCACAAAGAGATCCAGATATGGCTTAGAAATCCCGTTCATCAAGCTCATGAAAGCAGCAGGGGCATTCGTAAGACCAAAAGACATTACTACAAATTCGCAATGCCCATACCTGGTTCGAAAAGCAGTCTTTGGCACATCCGTTGCCCGTATTTTCAATTGATGATAACCGGATCTCAAGTCAATATTAGAGAAGACACAAGCACCTTGTAACTGATCGAACAAGTCATCAATGCGAGGAATGGGATACTTGTTCTTAATAGTAACCTTGTTCAACTGCCGGTAGTCTATGCAATCCGAAAAGTCCCATCCTTCTTCTTCACAAATAACACCGGAGCACCCCAAGGGGATGCACTTGGTCTAATGAAGCCTTTACTTAACAACTCTTGAAGTTGGGCCTTTAATTCCCTTAACTCCGCTGGGGCCATCCTATAAGGGGGTATGGAAATGGGGCGAGTACCCGGCTCCAGATCATGCAAAAGTCGATATCCCTATCCGGTGGCATACCAGGAAGGTCTGCAGGGAACACATCCAGAAACTCCGACTACCGAAACCGACTCATTGAGGTACTTCGGTAGTGTCATCCCTGAGGTGTGCCAAGAACGCTAAACACCCTTACTACCATTCTCTTAGAATGAAGAAGGAGATGATACGAAATAGAGTGGAAGTGTAGTCGCCCTCCCACACTAACGGATCTGTCCAAGGCTTGGCCAACGTTACAGTTTTAGCATTACAATCTAGGATTGCAAAATTTGGAGAAAGCCAAGTCATACCCAGAATTACATCGAAATCAACCATTTCTAAATAACCAAGTCTACATGAGTATTGCTCCCCACAACGTCACCGAGAAAGACCTATATTCCTTTTCACTATCACAGACTCACCCACCGGAGTAGAAACACGAATAGGCATGTCAAGCAATTCACAATGTAAATTAAGACCAGTAGCAAATGAGGAAGATACATATGAAAATTGGGAGCCAGGGTCAAATAATACAGAGGCCATGCAATCACAAACCAAAAGATTACCTGTGATAACAGCATCAGATGTCTCCGCTTTAGACTGCCCGGGGAAAGCGTAAGAATGGGCCCTATTGCCTGTCAGCCCGTTGCCCCTACCATGTTGTGCTGTAGTGTCTCCAGTTTGCCCGTCACTCCGGCCGTTTTGGTGACCACCATTACCTCGGCCACCACGTCCTCCAGAATGACGGCCTCTTCCATGACCACCTCTACCTCTGACTATTTGAGGTCTGTAACTCTGTTTTGGACAATACCTCTTAATGTGTCCAATCTCCCCACATCCATAACACTCTCTGGATTCAAACATAGGTCTCTGTGAGAATGACGAAGTCTGGGAATAACCTCCAAACTCAGAGAAGTGTTGACCGGTCTGCGGTGGACCCCCAACTACAGTCTGCAGTGAAGACTGAATAGGTTGGACTGGATAACCTCCTGAACCCTTCCCTCTGGAGTAAGAACCATTAAACTCACCTCCCTTATGAAACCTTTTTGATGTCGATGCCATGGTGAAGTCATCTGGCTTCACTCCTTCCACCTCTATCACGAAGTCTACCACTTCTTGAAAGGATTTTGCTGTAGCCGCTACTTGTAAGGCTGAAATCCGCAAATCTGACCTCAACCCCTTCACAAAACGGCGAATCCGTTCTTGTGGAATGAAACAAAGTTGGGTGGCATACCTAGATAATGCACGAAAATTAGCCTCATACGCGGTAACCGACATCCTGCCTTGCTCTAGGCTCAAGAACTCATCTCTCCTCCAATCCCTCAAGGTCCGGGGGATATACTTCTCCATAAATAAGCTAGAGAATGATGCCCAAGTCATAGGTGGTGCCTATGCGGGTTGACACTCAACATGTGACCGCCACCACATTTTGGCATTTCCCTGAAACTGATAGGTTACAAACTCAACGCCAAATCGTTCCACTATGCCCATTTTATGTAGCAACTCATGACAATCCACCAGAAAATTGTAAGCATCCTCAGATTCAGCACCCTTGAAGATTGGAGGTTTCAATTTCAAGAACTTACTGAAAAGTTCATGCTGATCACTTGTCATTATAGGCCCTGTAGTCAAACGAGGAAACATGCCTATTTCCAATGAGGCATCCATGCGGGGAGCCTCAGCAGCGGCCTGTCGTACTTCCGGAACCTGAGGTGCTGGTGCAGAAAACACTGGAGGTATCTGGCCTTGATCAGATAACCCGCTAAGATAAGCAAGAACCAGATTAATCATCTCTGGGGTAGGTTGGGGTGGTAATTCCTCATTCTACACTTGCTCACTTTCCCCTTCCTCACCCTCTCTTACTACTTCCTCAGTCGGTGGAGGAGTCACCACCCTAGTACTAGATGGGCCAGATGCTTGTCCTCTTCCTCTAGAGGACGTCCTCCCGCAACCTCTACCACGGTCTCTTGCCACTAATCCTTCTCGAGCTACAGCCCCAGTGGCTGGCTCAGTTGCATCTTGTCTTGTCGGTGTTGGTGTTGGCGCCGTTGTTGCTCTAGTTCTAACCATGTGCGAAATAGAGTGAAGATGGTCAGATACCAATTTGTATCACCTAGATACCAATTGGATCCAAGTATTAGCACGAAAGAAAGAAAGAATGGAATTTTCCTAAAGTCTTATAGCCTCTCAAAGAAAAGTAAAGGCGTCCCCCTACCGTTCCTTAAGACTCTACTAGACTCGTTCTTGTGTGATGAGACCAACGAACCTAATGCTCTGATACCAAGTTTGTCACGACCCAAAACGAGCCGCGAGTGGCACCCACACTTATCCTACTATGTGAGCGAACCAACCAATCTAAACTCCAACATTTCAACCATAATGAACAAAATATAATGCGGAAGACTTAATACTCATTAGTAAAAACTGATTAAATAACTTTTAAAAACTCAATCATATTCCCCAAAATCAACAAGTCATCACTACAAGAACATCTATCCTCAAATTACTAAATCTAAGAGTATCTAAGAAGCTAAAATATATAAAAAGCTAGTTCATGCCGGAAGTTCAAGGCATCAAGACATGAAGAGGAAGATCCAGTCCAAGCTAGAAGCAATAGCTCACCCTGAAATCTAGCTTGATGAAGACTGGCTAGAGTTGCGGTTGAGTTTAAGACGACGGTACGTTTGCTCCACTCCACAAATAACAAAGAAAAACATATACAAGTAGGGGTCAGTACAAGGCACAAGTATTGAGTAGGTATCATCGGCCAACTCAAAATAGAAAACAGTATATATCAGATAATAACATAAAATCAACTAATATCCTTAACGAGCGACATTAACAATTACCATAACCATTGGTCACAACACCGAGCACATCAATGAGGACTCAAGCCTCCCCATCATACTCATTTAGGAATTAGTTCTTTACAATTTAGTATATTATCATAATTCAAGATTCATTATCTTTATTCCTCTTGTGTCGGAATATGACACTCCGATCCTCTACTACTATCCTTGTGTCGGAACGTGACACTCCGATCCATATACTATCCTGGTGCCGAAACGTGACACTCCGATCCATATACTATCCTGGTGCCGGAACGTGACACTCGATCCATATACTATCCTTGTGCCGGAACGTGACACTCCGATCCATATACTATCCTGGTGTCGGAACGTGACACTCCGACCCATATACTATCCTGGTGCAGGAACATGACACTCTGATCCATATACTATCCTGGTGCCGGAACATGACACCCGATCCATTATACTATCCTGGTGCCGGAACGTGACACTCCGATCCATATACTATCCTGGTGCCGGAACATGACACTCTGATCCATATACTATCCTGGTGCCGCAACGTGACACCCGATCCATATACTATCCTGGTGTCGGAACGTGACACTCTGATCCATATACTATCCTGGTGTCGGAACGTGACACTCCGATCCATATACTATCCTGGTGCCGGAAGGTGACACCCGATCCTCTATTCTCATTACTTTAGTTCATCAAGACTTCTTTTATACCAAGGCATCATCAATCTCATTACTTTAGTTCATCAAGCCTTCTTTTGTACCAAGGCATCATCATTAACAAAGTAAATTTAGGATTCAAGATTCAATAGACTCATCATGCTAATTCATCAAAATTATATAATCACATCATGTAAGCACACAATTAAGCATATAGAAGACATTATTATACTACCCAACACATATCATTCGCTATTAAGAGTTTACTACGAATAGCATAAACCATAACCTACCTCCACTGAAGAATTGTGATCAAGCAAGCTAATCCTCGAAATCTTTGCTTTCCTTTTCGTTCCTCTCTCTCTCGATCGATCGTTCTCCCTCTCTTTCTGTCTCTTTTCTTCTTTTTCCTTATTCAAACTCTTTTTCATTTACCCTAATTGTCATATAATTAAGTATAAAAGATGATAAAATAACCCACTAATTATTTTAAGGTTATCTCCTTTAACCCCCAAGTAATTGAATTATTAACATTAATCCACTACCTTTATAATTATAAACATGAATAGTCCAAAACGCCCCTTTAAAAACTTTAACATAAATCCGACCCAGTCTGGGTTACGCAACCTGTGACGGTCCATCATGGCTGTGACGGTCCGTCCTGTAGGTCCGTCACAATGTTCAGAGAGTTAATTCTGTGGAAAGACTTGTGACGGTCCGTCGTGCCTGCGACGGTCCGTCCTGCTATTCCGTCATGAAGTTCAGAGAGTCGGTTTCAGTACCCAAATTTCGGAATTCTAAGTGTTTTGGAACGAAAACCCCTCGACGGTCCTTCGTGCCCATGACGGTCCGTCGTGGGATCCATCGACTCAGCCAGTTTTTCCAGAAATAAAATCTGCTGCTCAAAACGACTAAACAGGTCGGTACAGACTTTCATCGGGTTTGTTGTGCAATGACAATGAATGACCTAATGTCATTACTTGAATCTAACTAACCTCTTGATTATCCTATCCTAACACCATTGGTATCATTCGTTTAATTATGTGCATCATATGAGGATGGCCTAATCCATTCATTGGAAACTTTAACTTTAACCGACATAGATCATGTGAGCACCATGAAATCCAGTATCAAGAAACCCCACACCGAAAAAAGGTGGAATCACCAGCCAAAGTTACCCAAAACATGCTATATACATGGGAATTGTACCCCGCCAAATCCCTATATTGGTAATATAGGTTCAAAGACTAGGAGATATAAGGAGACCCATACCCAGCATGCTAGAGAAACTTATCTCATGAGAGTTACGTGAACCTCCGCCCTTCTCGAAAGAAGACATCACCTCTAATATCTAGTCTAATCGGTGCTAAGTATAAGTTCCATTACATTCAACTCATACGTCATGGAAGCTGGCTTCTAGTATGAGCACATCATAGCTCAGTAGATGATTTCTCATCTCATCATTATTATTAAGTGTGCTAATCTCATTACTTTCATTAGAGTGTTCATAGAGAGTGGTCTTTTCATTAACTTTACACTCTCATACATGAGTACGTTTTGGTAACATTTACTTAGGCTCATTTGAGATCTCATCTTTTACATTATCCTCATTTCATGTTGTCACCAGATTCATTATCATTAGCTCATTTTCTCTTCATAGTTACTCACCCTTTTTTACGTGAATGTTCATTTTATCATATGCGAATGCACTTTGATATTTGGTATGTTTCACACTCTTACTTAACCCTTCTAGGGTTTCATCATATCATTAGATAATAATCATTTCATCGTATGCCAATGCACTTGGCCATTTAGTGTGTTTTACACTCGTACTTAACCCTTCTAGGGTTACATCATTTCATGACATACATCTTAGGTTCACTTATTTTTAAACATATGCTAGACTTATGGGTCTATAAATACAAGCCATTAGGCTTCATTCATAGTTCGTTTAAATGATTCATATCTTCCTAAGGTTATGTAGTACACGACTTATGCATCTTGTATGTATGCCAAGATCTTGATTTCGATCTAAGTAGGTAGCATTATTCTTGAAAATTTAATTCACGTATGACTTATGCATCTATACACATAATCATCACGAAAACACGTTCCATCCCTGGTTTTCTACCATCAAATATAAACAAACCTATTATTCAATGGGAGCTAGTGACAGGGACATGCAACAGGGAACAATCCTAGTTTTTGGAATAGATTCGTCTGAACCTTAGGGGGTCTATTGGGAAAGGGACCAAGAGAGAAGAGAACCCATACCTTTTTGAAGTTCAAATCTTGACTTTCAACCCAATGAACTCCTCCAAACACACGTCCAACACCAAAAGTTCAACACCAAACTCGACGGAATACCTTCTCTTTGCCTACGTGATTGATTAACGTTTGTTTTTCTTATATTTTCGTGTGAGTTCTTAAAGTGTGAATAACTTTGGTTTAACTACTGTTTTTGGAGTTATTTTGGCAGAGACAACGTGAATGAGGGTGATAGATACATGAGAGAGAGAGATGAGCGTGGGAGAGAAGAGTTCTCTTAGCTTTAGGAGTCTAGTTTAGGACTTAGTCAAATAAGGTTTTATTTAATTATTAAAAATCTAATTTAATTTTATTTTAAATCAGCTAATAACTAACAAATATAAATTAATTACATTAATTTACCAACTTAAATAAAAAATAATTTAATTCATTTCTTCCACCTAGGTTCGAACCCGGGTGGAGGAAGACTTCAATTCAAGAGCCCAATTTTGGCCCTCTCTCCCAAAAATGCCCACTAACTTTATTAATTAAATATAATTATATATTTAGGGTAATTATGATACTACCCTTAGCCTCAAAAAAGACCATTTTACCCCTGACTCTCCAAACCTAAGATTTCCTCCTTTTAAGTCCGGTAAAAACTCCTTCGAGTAAATATTCATATTCGAGAGCCTTACTTGGTTGAACCCAATCTTTACTATCTCAACTAACTCCCAAGTTAGTTTTCTTGGATGTAGCTAGGGTTTCGTGGTCTGGTTCTACGCGCATCAATTCGTGTGAACCCGGTCTAATCGTTGGCATTCTAGACACATTAAGCATTACTTAGCATATCTTTTTTTACGGTTGTTCCATTTCAAGGGGCGTGGATGGACCTACTGGGAATAGGTCACATCCGTACATCCTAAGATTTTTGTCAGTTTTCATCCTTTGGGGTATCCTTGGGGTTAGATTTAAGGGTGGTCCTCAAGGACGCTTGGTTGGTCCTTGCAAAGTCGTAGTCTTGACGTTTAACCCCTAAAACCCTCAACCTAAGCTCAAGAACTCATTTTCCAAAATAAAATTCCATAGCAAACCCAAAAAACACTCATTAGGATCTAGCTTTTCCTACTAATTTTTCAGGTCGTAACATTATCTCCCCCTTGGAAACATTCCTCCTCGAATTACACTTTAATCACTTTTTGGAATTAAAGACTCTTGATTTGCAAACCATAATGCATGAAACATCATAAACAATGAAAAACTACGAGGAAAAATCAACTCCATCTCAAACATAATCAATGCAACACAAAGAAATTAGGAACTATATTTACAAACTCACTATGCAAGAAAACTTCAACATTTTACATTTCAATAGAGGAATTACCTTCTCCGATTCTAATCATTCTCATCAAAACATCATGAAGAAAATTATGTAATTGCTTTTAAAATTGAATTTAGGCATGTTCAACAATTTACCTAATGAATCATATAGGCAACTCATACTAAATGCACATCAACTTGTGAAACATAAATCATGAAATCACGTTTTCTCATTTAAACATGAATTCATCAAGAACATGCATATCATAAGGAGACTATGGAAACACATAACATGAAACAAGCTACAAGGATCTCTTAGTTTCAAGCTTGAATATGAATAGAAGGAAAGAGATAAGGATATGGTAACTCTAACAACCTTACTATTAAACATGCTATCTCCCTCTTTGGAGTGAACCCATACTAAGACTAATTGAGAATAGCACAGGGACTTCAATAAAACATTCACAACCATAATGAGCTATCAACATACCATTGACTTCATTCGTATTTTTCCTCTAGAGACCAGAGTCAATAGAAACAACCATACTTTGGAGAATTAGGATCCAGACCACAAAGATAAGCTTGTATGGTCTCTCTTCCTTTGGTCGTGAGTGTAGGGTAATGTTTCACTTGATGATCATTTTTCCACAACTATAGCAACCATTCATACCGGTTAGGCACTTCCATGGTGTTTCTTTCCATAAATAGTGCAAATAGGATTTGGAAATGGAGACCCACTACCTTTCTCTTGGTTATCCTTGGGATTTATTGAAGAATCCTGGTCAAAATCCCTCTTTTTAAACCTTGATTGAGATATCTCTCTTCTTCTCCCTATTCTCTCTCTTAAGTTTAGATTCCTCAATTTGTTGAGCAAACACCATAAGCCTAGAGATATTTTGTCATCATTGAGCATTGTTGTACGACATTCTTCCTCAACTCGGTTGGACACACCCGTCATATATCTACCAATCTCATCCCTTGGGTTGGACACCATAGATGGAACATACTTAGACAATAAGGTAAATTTCAAAGAATACTCTTGCACATTCATGCTACTTTGACTAAGATTGATAAAATCCACCTTAGGCTCCCTTTTCTCACGAGGAAATAAAGTATCAAGGAATGCATTCATAAACACCTCACAACTTAGATAAAATGATAGAAGAAACTTCATCTTCTAAAATGAAATGCTCTTTTTGTGTATGCGAAGAATGTGAGCAGCAACATGATTATTTTATTAGTCGTGTTAAAAAACTAACTAATATTTTTAAGGAAATTGTCTCATAATATTGACGTGTAATGATCCAAGAAGATTTCACAGCCTTCAAAGTGTAAAAGGTTGAATTATGTATTTCCCAAACACTTGATGTAATTAGTGAGAAGAACGAAATAGAGAAGAAGGAAAAGGAGGAGAAGGAGAAGGAGAAGAAGGCAAAGGAGAAGAAGGAAAAGGAAAAGATGTGGAAGAGGATGCCTAAGCCTACCAATTCAAGATGTAACATTACATTGAAAAACCCATTCCCATTCTATCATCATTCATAAATGTTAATTAAGAGTAAGTTTCCAATAATAACACAATTGCTTCCTAGATGTTATCTGATACTTTAATTGAAATCAGCACATGCATATCATCATGATTTATACATCAATTCATCACAAATTGCCCTTCAACGCTATGAATCAGTCTCAAAACAAACATGTAGAATACTACACTAGATAAGGGGATTAGCATAATTCAATAACTAAATGAATATAGACATAATAAATGTAACATGCTCTATAGTCAATCAATACAAATCATCAATTCACAACTTAGTATTTTGGGGATCATAGGGTAATTGTTGAAGAAGAAGGAAACTAACGATTGGAACATGTCAAAGGAACAGGTCCACCGTAGTTGACTGATTTGTCTACAGCAAGTGCAGATTAAGAAGGAATATAAGGATTGGAACATGTCGAAGGAACAGGTCCAACGAAGCTGACTGGCGAGTTACAACACTGCTGAAGAATAGAGTTTCTCTTGGATTAAACTACCTATGTTAATTAGGATTATATTTCATCTAAACTTATTTTTATGATTAGGATTATACTACAACTAGGATTAGATTATTTGTTGTTTTTATTATTATTATTGTAGTAATAGGTAATGTAGTAGGACTATAAGTATAGTTAACTTAGGACTTCACAATTTTCTTTTATATAAAGAGTATGTTATTAACATTATTGTTAATCAATAAATTAATTGATCAATACGATCAATACAACAAATATTGATCAACATATCATTACTATTAATACAATCTTTGATTTCTCTAGTCCTAGAGTGGGATTTCTACATGGTAAGAGAGCTTGATGATCTTTCGCTCTCTGCGTATTGATAAAAACAAAAATTGAATCCTCACCGCCCCCCGCCCACAAAAAAAAAAAGATGCACATGTTGCTATGAACTTCTACCAAAAAAACCATGTCAATCTCCGTGTCCTTGCTTAATCAAACTTAAGCCAGCAAACTACCTCATAAAGAGGACACATATATTCCAATTGATTCTAATCACAGAGAATGAACCAAGGAAAAATAGTTGTTTTATTCGACAGACTGCTAGGAAAGTTGTAGCGGCTAAGTATGATGCAAAATATAGTGACACTATTGATGATCGGAAGGAGATAGATGGGTTTCTAAATAGTTGTATTTCAAGCACCTTGACCGAAAAAAGTATGCACCTAATTGTGGGTTGCAAAACTGCCAAGAAGATGTGGAAAATCATTGAAATAAAACATATATTGAAAAAGCAAAATCATACATTTTTTCTAGAAACTTGCGTAAGGCACCATAATCCACCATTAATAAATTGGTTATTGCTCTTACAGGTTTTGATATAAGGGAAAAGGAAGGAAATTATCATAACCAAAACCATAGCATGGTATTACCTGCCCAAAAAGGAAATGGACGACGAAACAACAATATCAACATAGCGAAGCATTGACAAAACAAGTTTTTGTTAGGTATTCAAAGTTTTTTTTAGATATTCAGAAACAACAACATTAACATATCGAATCATTGACAAAAATAGTTTTTTTGCTTGGTATTTACTCAGAGTTTTTGCTTGCTAAATATTCAAATCAAGCTAGGAATAACAATTCATCTAATCACTAGCTTGAGGGGAAGTGTTGAAGAACAAGGAAACTGACGATTGGAACAGGTCCAAAACGCAGTTGACTGACTTGTTTATAGCAATTTAATATCAAGAAGGAAGCTAAGGATAGGAAAATGTAGAAGGAACAGGTCCAACGAAGCTGACTGGCGAGTAACAACGCTGCTGAAGAATTAGAGTCGCACTAGGATTAGACCACCTATTTTAATTAGGATTATATTTCATCTAGATTATTTTTATGATTAGGATTATAGTACAACTAGGACTAAATTATTTGTAGTTGTATTATTATTATAGTAGTAATTGGTATTATAGTAGGACTCTAAGTGCAGTTAACTTAGGACTATGATCTTCTGCTATATAAGGAGTATGTTATCAACATTATTATTAATCAACAAATCAATTGATCAATACGATCAATACTACAAATATTTATCAACATATCAATACTACCGATATTGATTAACATATCAATATATTAATATTGATCAAAATATCAATATTATCAATACATCAATAATAATCAATACAATCTTTGATTTGTCTAATCCTAAACATGAAATTTCTACAAACTCGCCAGTCAGCTTCGTTGGACTTGTTCCTTCGACATGTTCCAATCGTCAGATTCCTTCTTAATCAAACCTTTGTTGTAAACAAGTCAGTCAACTGTGTTGGACTTGTACATTTGATATGTTCCAATCGTCAGTTTCCTTTTTCTTCAAAAGTGATTTATTGTAATCCAACATTAATTCATCAGTTCATCATAAAATGATAATTGAAAATGTTTTGAAGTTGAACCCATGACTTCGATTGATACCCAAACTTTTGGGGTTTTCTTGGGAACTTGAAATCATGTTTTTATAGACTCCTTGGGTGGAAATTAACCAAGGATGAAAACTTACATACGTCAATTAAAGAAACTCCACGAAATTGAAGAGGAAAGATGAAATCTTTAGCTCCAAATCTTGACTTCTTCTTATCCAATGGTTGTTTCTAGAGAGAAGATTATTTGGAAAGAGTAGTTTCAATCCTGTAGGTAATAATAGGTTGTAAAGGGGAGTTTAACACTTTGAAAAGAGCAAAAATAAAATCAAATAATCAAAATAAATCATCTCCAAGTATAACTAATTAATTTGGAATTACCTAACTTAATCCTCAAGTTGGCCGAGACCAAGCAGATTGCAAGTGCAATCCACGCCCACAAACCCACGGATATTGAGTGGGGTAACGCCCCGTATTGCACAATCGTGGTTTTATTATGAGACTCCTCATTTGGGGCCTTGACCTATTGATGGATTCCAAGGGGCGTGGATGGACCTACTAGGCGTAGGTCACATCTGTAGGTCCTAAGATTTTTGGCAGTTTTGGTCCTTTTTGGTAGCCTTGGGGTTAGATTTCAGGGTGTTCCTCAAGGACGCTTGGTTGGTCCTTGGGGAGTCGTACCTTGACTTTTAACTCCTAAAACCCTCAACCTAAGCTCGAGAACTCATTATACGAAATAAAATCCCATAGCAAACCCAACAACACACTCATTAGGCTCTAGTTTTTCCTACTAATTTTTCAGGTCGTAACATTATCTCCCCCTTGGGAACATTCCTCCTCAAATTACACTTTAAACACTTTCTGGAATTAAAGACTCAAGATTTGCAAACCATTATGCATGAAACATCATAAACAGTGCATAAACTACGAGGAAACATCAACTCCATCTCAAACATAATCAATGTACCACAAAGAAATTAGGAACTATATTTACAAACTCATTATGCAAGAAAACTTCAACATTTTAAATTTCAATAGAAGAATTACCTTTACAATTCTTATGTTTCTCATCATAAAATCATGAAGAAAATTAGTGTAATTGCTTTTAAAATTGCATTCAGGAATGTTCAAGAATTTACCTAATGAAGCATATGGGCAACTCATACTAAATACACATCAACTTGTGAAACATAAATCATCAAATCTCATTTTCTCATTTAAACATGAATTCATCAATAACATGCATATCATAAGGAGACTATGCAAACACATAATATGAAGCAAGCTATAAGGAACTCTTAGCTTCAAGCTTGTATAGGAATAGAAGGAAAGAGATAAGGATATTGTAAATCTGAACAACCTTACTATTCAACATACTATTTACCTCTTGGGAGTAAACCCATACTAACACTAATATGATAATAGCATAGGGACCTAACTAAAACATTAACAACTATAAAGAGCTATTAACATACCGATGCCTTCACTCGCCTTTTTCCTCTAGAGATCGGAGTCCATGTAAACGACCATACTTTGGAGCATTAGGATCCGGACAACAAAGATAAGCTTTTATGGTCTCTCTTCCTTTGGTCGTGAGTATAGATCAACATTTCACTTGATGGTCATTCTTTCAACAACTATAGAAACCATTTCATACTGGTTAGGCACATCCATGGTGTTTCTTTCCATAATTGGTGCAAATAGGATTTGGAAATCGAGATCCACTACCTTTCTCTTGGTTATCCTTGGGATTTCTTGAAGAATCTTGGTTAAAATTCCTCTTTTTAAACATTGGTTGACATAGCTCTCTTCATCTCCCTATTCTTTCTCTTAAGTTTGGAGCAAACACCATAAGCCTAGAGTTATTCATGTCATCATGGAGCACTGTTGTACAACATTCTTCTTCAACTAGGTTGGACACACTCGTCATATATCTACCAATGTCATTCCTCGGGTTGGACACCAAAGCTTGAATATACTTAGACAATAAGGTAAATTTCAAATAATACTCTGGACATTCATGCTACCTTGACTAAGATTTATAAACTCCACCTTATCCTCCCTTTTCTTACGAGGAAAAAATGTATCAAGGAATGCATTCTTAAGAACCTTCCAATCCATGGGATCCGCTTTTAATGGCCTATTGCTATTCAATTGAGTAAACCAAACTTGAGAAAGATCCTTCAATTTATAAGCGAATAGATCCTTTTTCTATATAAGTCACCACCATAATATCAACTACCTTATACACCTCATCCACAAACCTTGGAACAAAGAAATATCAGAGGAATCAACCTCACAAAATCCCTCTACCTAGAAGTCATAATGCTCACATTAGGGTTCACATGATCTCAACACCCCTATTAGGTTGGGCGGTCATAGCTTGGGCTTGAGTAGGTACGACTTGAGCCATCATTAGAAGAATCAAACTACCTTTTTCATTGAACATTTCCCAAAGATCAACCATAACTTGATTTCCTTAGGAACTTGGTTACGTTGAGGAGAAAATCCCTCATTCGCATTCTGCTCTTCCGTCCTTCTTGTTTTTCCCTTCCTGTATGCATATCATATAAACACAAGAGAAGGGTTAGGAGAAAGACTTTCATAAAGATAAACTCAATGGAACGACTTTGAAAAGTTATGAAAGAACTGTAGCTTCCTAACGTCTTATAACCTCTCATTCATAAATGTGGCGCTCTTCACATGATGAACAAGACTCTTCGAGATGTGGCTCGTGAAACAACAATCCTAAAAGTTATTCCCAATATCTTGTTCCTTGAGACGTTTGTTACGCCACGAGCCTACAACCCGGACGTAACATGGCGTACAACACTCCAAAAAGCCTTATAAAATCCTCAGAGCATGTCATCACATAAGAGTAATTGAAATAGTATAGAATTTAAATATATTTTAATCTATACAATCGAAAACGTCATTTAAAATAGAAGAAGTCTACTTATCTCACATGGCCATCTAAATCATCTAGAATCAAAATATATGGTCACGACTTTTATAATAGAAAGTCTAAAAAGTATCTACTACAATGAAAGGCATAAAACACCTTTAAAGCACTTGTCCTCAGATCTATAAGGACATACCATAAGTTTTGGAAGAACTCAATCCAAGCCCTATGAACTAGAAGGAATCAACCAATTTCGAAACCTAAACTTTGTATAATAAAATGTACGAATATTAGTTAGCACAAAAAAATGTACCAAGCATGGTAGTCATGCAAAACGATGCTTAAAAGGACATTTTGGTCGAAAACCATGCTATATGACAATTTTGAGAATTATCGTGAACTTTAGTATAAAAGGCATAAGGTACAAACGTAATCAACATATAAGTCATTACATCACATTAGAACCTTCACCTTAAGTAACCCTAAGCTATACCTGTACAATGTCATAATAGCATTCCAAATTACTTTTCCTACTAATTACCACTTTGAGGGAACCAAAGATGAACTTACCATTATTCACTACTCATCTTTAATCAAAATCATGCATAAGGAACACATAAAATTCATTGGACATGACAAGGAAAGTAACTCATAATACAATCCATGTAAAACATGCATCATTATTTTTTTTAAATTACAACAAGCATGATTACATTTAAGAATTTAAGTCAAACATTCTCGTTATCTTTATTAAGGACACATTCATTCATTAGACATTTCAGATATTTGAGAGTCACATTAATAGCTCTCTCAAAGCTTACTCGTGTAATGCATGGATGAAATCCCATTTTAGCTAAACTATAGATCTCAAGGATCCATAGCACCTATATCACATGATAGGAATAAGCATAAACCAACATAGACCATGTGAGCTTAACATGGAATCTAATGTCTTTCCCCCACATAGAAAAAAGGTAGTCTACTATCGAAGGTAGGACAGCTAACATTTTATTTTAGATGGATCCACTAGCTAATATCCTATGTGGGCACATATTTATGGGATAAGAAAGATATTCATTGAAACCCGACCTAAAGTAGGGAGAGCTTCCATCTTACCATATCACTATCGGCAATTATCCTCCATTCCCATAGATGATTTCATTCACATTAACATTATTGTACTTGAGAAGAATGCCATCGGTCTATCGACCCAAGGTCAATATTCACATACACGAAATAAATGTCTCAAGCCTATCGATACATGGTACATTATTAAAATAACTCATTGAATCCTAATGAAATGAATGTCATTGGCCTATCCATTATAGATTCATCATTACATAAGTTCATTGACTTATTGTGAAAAGATTGACATTGGCCTATCGATTCAAGACAAAGCCTTATAATACTTCATTAGTCATTTATGAAAGGAATTCCGTTGGCATATCGATTCATGTTCATTAAGTCAAGGTACCTTAGCAACAGAAGAAGAGGATGCCTAAGCCTACTAAATCAAGGTAAATCAATGAACATTACTTTCATTCACCCAAGAAGAGGATGCCTAAGTCTACCAATTAAGGATGTAACATTACATTGAAGATACCCTTTGAATTTTGTCATCATCATTCATAAGTGTTAATTGAGAGTAAGCTTCCACTAATAACACAATTGCATTCTAGGTATGATCATAATACTTGCATTGAAATCACAAAGCACATGCATAACATCATGATTTATATATCAATTCGTTGCAAATTGCCCTTCAAGGCTAGGAATCAATCTCAATAAAACCATTTAGAGTACAACGTTAGATAAGGGGATCAATATGATTCAATAACTCAGTCATTATCGCAAAATCAATTTAACATGCTTCCATAGTCAATCAGCCCAAATAATCAATTCACAGCATAGTAATTTATGGAACATGGGTTCATGGGGGTAATTCATCATAATTCAACATTATTTCATCAACTCAACAATAATTCGCCATAAAATAATCATTGAAAACGTTTTAAACTTTAACCCATGACTTACATTGAAACACCAACTTTCGGGGGAATTCGGAAACTTGAAATCATCTTTTGGAGGGAAACCTGGGGTGGAACATGGGATCATGGAGGAAATTCATCATAATTCAACTTTGATTCATCAATTAAATTATAATTCCCCAAAAAACAATAATTGAAAATCTTTTGAAGTGGAACACATAACTTAGATTTAAACCCTAACTTTTAGGGAATTTGGAAACTTGAACTCATGCTTTCGAGGGACTCCTTGGGTGAAAACTAACCAAAGATGAACCCTACCATACCTCAATTGAATAAACTCAACGAAATTGGAGAGGCAAGATGAAATCTTGAGCTCCAAACCTTGACTTCTTCTTTGTTAGACGAATATTTGGAGAGGGTAGTTTCTATTTTTGTGTTTTGGGAATAATGAGTTGTAAAAGGGAGTTCAATACATTAAAAATCGCTAAATAAATTTAATTAATCAAATTACTGTCCCCACCCTATAACTAATTAATTTGGAATTACCTAACTTAACCCTCAAGTTGGCCGAGACTAGGCAGATTGCAGGTGCAATCCACGCCCATCAACCCACGGACCGTGAGTGAGATGGAGTCCCGTACTGCACGTACATGATTTTATTTTGAGACTCTTCATTTGTGGCCTTGAACTACGGATGCGTTTCCAAGGGGTGTTAATGGACCTACTAGGCATAGGTCCCATCCATAGGTCCTAACATTTTTGACAGTTGCCAGTTTGGTCCTTTGGGGCAACTTTGGGGTCAGGCTTTAGGGTGCTCCTCAAGGAACCTTGTTGGTCCTTGGGGAGTCGTACTCTGATGTAACCCCTTAACTTAAGCTCGGGAACTCATTTTATAGAATAAAAAACCCCATAATCAAACCTAACAACACAATCATTAGGTTCTAGTTTCATGTATTAATTTTTCAACTCGTAACACATCTCGTCCTTGATAGTTTATGTTGTGCTTAATGCATCCATGATAGCAAACCCTTGCCTTAGAACTATTTTCACCCGACCATTGGTTTAAGGATAGGTTCACTGACCTTGGACTCTTCTATCATCCTTGTACACTTTCTTAGACCATTCTCTTATAATATTTTTCACTGACCATGGATTCTTCCACCGTCCTTGAACCCTTTTTTTAGACCCTTGCCTTAGAATAATTTTTACAAGTCTTGGGTTCAAGGATAGGTTCAGACCCTTGTGGAATAGACCTAGTCTCACTAAAGCTTCGTGCAGCACTTGACAACTTACTCACGAATCTTTCACGATCTTGTAAGATCAAGTAAGACCTTTTGAACTAAGAGAGATAAGACGTGGAACAACATATCTTCATTCGTGAAGTTGGGAATCTTAAGCATGAGGGTGGTGAACTCCTTCACATATTCTCGTATATTGTCTACTTCAACTCCCTAAACTTGCGCTTTGTCTCATAGATGACGTTGTTGGGAAAAATTCCTTCTTAAACTCTTCTCGGAATTGCTCCCAAGTGTTGATGATGCAAAGCCCTTCCATATCTCGATTTCTTTATTCCTCCACCACATCATGTCTATCTCTGAGAGGAACTACGTGACAAATTTTATCTTATTCTCATCTCTTTTCAGCCAGTTGAATTCAAAGTACTTCTCCAAATGCCATTGGAAATTCTCTACCTCTTGCACATCACGAATGCTTTTGAGTTTGCTTGGGAGCATCAACCTTTGCCTCCTATATCTATCAAGCGACAAGGGTCCTCCAACTTCAATTCCCACTTTGAGTGCTTTCATCTCGGCCTTCATGGTTTTAGTTGTGCTTAATGCATCCATGAGACGAGATACAAGGAAGAGATGTTTTTTACCATTTCATATTATGCACGCTGATGCGCCTCTATTGGTGGTTTTTTGAAAAGATAGGGCAGCACAAAATAATTGAAATTGTTTCCTAGCGGATTGAAATGACTTTCAATAGCTTTCAATCATTTTATTAATCATTGAGGGGTTGTGTATAGCCAACATAAAAAAATATAATCTGCATAATTTGAAAGTTAAGAAAACCTAAAATATCTCGTAGTTCAATCAACCTAACTAAAATTTGAAATTCAAATCATCTTAAACTAATTAACTTATTTTGCGAAAAACTATACATTAGCTAAAGCAAACTTCAACACTCCTCCTTTCTTAGATATTGCAATTTTAAAAGTTGTTCCTCATCGATTTCTGCTTCTACAGCTTGTTCTTTAAGATTGTTCTTCAGGTTGCATACTTTTATAACATGACTGACGTGTTTGCAATTTCCACATATTGCATCGTGTCTCCACCAACAAAAATTTTCCAAGTGTGTGTTTTTCTTTGGCAGTATTTGCGAAGAAGACAATTTACCTTTTTGTTTTTTGGTTTGTGCATAAAAGGCACCCTCAGTAAGATTGGTAACATTATCTTGCCGGAAGGCTCTTCTCTACTCTTGTGCTTGAAGAGCACTTATTAGTTCTTCAACCGAAATATAGAGAGATCCTTAGACTCTTCTAGGGATGCAATTTTAGATTTGAATCTTTGTGGAATTGTCAGAAAAAAAATTTCTACTATTCGTCCATCTTTGAAATTCTCGCCAATCAACCTGATTTTATAAACAATAAAAGAAATTATCTCACAATAGTTTCATCTTCTTGCATCTTTTCAAATTAAAATTTTGCATCTGCCTTACTAGTTCACTTCCTTAATATACTTTTTTAATTTTTCCCAATCTTATTTTGTCGTCTCACAAGCAATGATTTTTAAAAAAAAATTAATCCGCAACTAAATTTTGAATTACAATTTTGGATTTGAATTTATTGATTTTTTATTCGAATGATATTTAATAAATGGAATGTATATTTCCTGCATTATACTTTGTTTCCACATAAGCCCCTGCCGTCAAATTATAGGTACACATATACCCTTCTCTCTAACGGACTCCTAATATTTTACACGTGTCTTAATCCTATTGAACTACATGTTTGACCCCTTTTATTTAACCCATAACCCAACTATTTATCCCATAACCCAACATCCACTCAATTTCCTCTAAAAGGAATCAAAATTAAAACACCCAAATACCCACCCAAGTCACGTAATTCCCAGCTTCTGCTTCCTCAAATGCAAAATGCCCCTTAATATTGTCCCCTTGATGATAGGCATTTCCAGATGTAAATGTAACCTAAATTACACAGATTAATTTCATATGTAATATTTTACTTACATGTTCAAAATTGAAACTCAACTTAGATTAAAATTGAAGCTCTACAACTCCAGCATAAAATTCAACACAACAAACGATTCTTGATTACTCATAGATCAACCACAAAACACTCAAACTTTATCATAGCAGATCAAATAAGAAAAACCCTAGTTGGTTAAACATCAAATAAATAAAATAGCAAGAAAGAAACGTCAAAATTACCCTTGGGAGAAGGAGGCAGATATGCAAGAAAAATATCCACATCTGTTTACAGATTCAGGTACTCCTTTTCGCCATTGTTTTTCTTCTTTTGATGTTCGGGGACGAACGATGGGTAAATTGGTATCTATTGTAACGACCTGTTTAGCCGTTTTGAGCAGCCGACTTTTAATTCTGGAAAAACTGGCGGGGACGACGGGTGTCACGACGGGACCGTCGTAGTCACGACGGCCCGTCGAGGAAGTTCGTTCCATGACACTTAGAATTCTTCAATTTGGATATTAAAATCGACTCTCTGTAAATTGTGACGGACCTGCAGGACGTGCCGTCACATCCACGACGAACCGTCGTGAGTTTCCGTTGCAAAACACTTCAACTTTTGAGAATTTGGTACAAGAAACGAGTTTCTGACCGTCAGGACGGAGGTGCAGGACGACCGTCACAGGTGTGACGGGCCGTCACAGTTCACCTAAAATTTAGGGAGGCTGCGACGACCGGTGTGATGGACCGTCGCATGCAGACGGCCGTCACAGGTCACGCAGATCCCAGTCAGAATAAGGATTCCTCTACACGTTTTAAGGGTCGTTTTGGACTATTCTTTCCTTAATTATAAAGATTGAGGGTTGATATTAATAGGTCTAATACTTGGGGGTTAAAAAGGGTAACCTTAAGTTAATTAGTGGGTTTTATTGTCCTCCTTTAACACTTAATTATACTTTTAATTAGGGTAAAAAGAAGGAGGGTTGGAATAAAACAAAACAAAAAGAAAAGAACAGAAAGAGAGAGAACGAACGAGTAAGAGAGAGAAACGAAGAGGATAGCAAGGATTTTGAGAAGATAGCTTGTTGATTCAATTCTTCGGTGAGGTAGGTTATGGTTATATTACGATATTCGTAGTGAACTCTTAATAGTGAATAATATGTGTTGATGATATTGTAAACCTTTCTATATGCTTAATTGTATGCTTGCATGAATATGATTATGTGATTTTGATAAAGCAAGTATGATGAAAAACCATTGAATCCCAAATCTTGAAAAAACTTTAATCTATGATATTAATGATGATGCCTTGGTATAAAAGAAGGCTTGATGAATTAAAGTAATGGGATTGATGATGCCTTGGTATAGAGAAGGCTTGATGGAATAGAATGAATTTTGTGGATCGAGTGTCACGTTCCGACACATAGTATTAGTGGATCGGAGTGTCACGTTCCGACACATAGTATTAGTGGATCGGAGTGTCACGTTCCGACACATAGTATTAGTGGGACGGTGTCACGAACCGACACGTAATATAGGGGATCGGAGTGGTCACGTACCGACACATATAGGGGATCGGAGTGTCACGTTCCGACACATATAGGGGATCGGAGTGTCACGTTCCGACACATATAGGGGATCGGAGTGTCACGTTCCGACACATATAGGGGATCGGAGTGTCACGTACCGACAATAGTGGTAGGGGATCGGAGTGTCACGTACCGACACAAGAGGAAGAAAGATAATGAATCTCGAAAGATGATAATATACTCAACATAATGAACTTAATTTCCAAATGAGTACGGTATTGAGGCTTGAGCCCTCATGGATGAACTTGATGGTATTATTGACGATTATTAATAATACTTGTTGTTGCTACATGTTGAGTTTATAGTTGATTTATAATATTACTTGATATATATATCTTTCTATTTTGAGTTGGCCGATGATATCTACTCAGTACGTGTGGTTGTACTGACCCCTACTTTTATTGTTTCCTCTTTGTTATTTGTGTAATGCAGCAAACGTTCCGTCAACTTCAACTCAACAGTAGATCTAGCCAGTCTTCACTACCTTCGGAAATTCAGGGTGAGCTAACGCGTCTAGCTGGACTGGGTCTTCTTCTTCTTCAAGTCTTGATGCCTTGAACTTCCGGCATGGACTAGCTTTTATTGTTTTAACTTCTTCTTAGACAGTTTTAGTTTAGCAATTTGAGATAGATGTTCTTGTGATGATGACTTCCAGATTTTGGGGATATTAATAATAGTTATTGATTTGTTTTTATTAATGAGTTAAGTCTTCCGCATTTCTTTGTTGATTTGTATTAAAATGTTAAAGGTTAGATTGGTTGGTTCGCTCACATAGGAGGGTAGAATGTGGGTGCCAGTTGCGGCCCCGATTTGGGTCGTGACAAACTTGGTATCAGAGCATTGGTTCGTTGGTCTCATCACACAAGAATAGGTCTAGTAGAGTCTTGAAGAACGGTAGGGGGACGCCTTTACTTTTCTTTGAGAGGCTATAGGACTTTAGGAAAACTTCACTCTTTCATTCTCTCTTTCGTGCTACTACTTGAGTCCAATTGGTATCTAGGCGATACGAATTGGTATCTGACCATCTTCACTCTATTTCGCAGATGGTTAGAACTAGAGCAACGACCGCACCAGCAGCAACAACGGAAAGACAAGAAACGATTGAGCCAGCCACTGGGGCTGTGGCTTGAGGAAGAGCAGCGGCAAGAGGCCGTGGTAGAGGTCGTGGGAGGACGTCCTCTAGAGGAAAAGGACGAGCACCTAGCCCATCTGATGCTAGGGCAGTGACTCCTCCACAGACCGAGGAGGTAGTAAGAGAGGGTGAGGAAGGGGAAACTGAACAAGGGCAGAATGAGGAAATGCCACCCCAACCTACCCCAGAGATGATCAACCAGGTACTTGCTTATCTTAGCGGGTTATCCGATCAAGGTCAGGCACCTCCAGTGGTTTCTGCACCAACACCTCCGGTTTCAGAGATACGACATGCGGCTACTATGGCTCCCCGCATGGATGCATCATTGGGATTAGGCACATTTCCACGTCTGACTACTGGGCCTATTATGACAAATGATCAGCATGAACTTTTCAGTAAGTTCTTGAAATTGAAACCTCCAGTCTTTAAGGGCGCAGAATCAGAGGATGCCTACGATTTTCTGGTTGATTGTCATGAGCTACTACACAAGATGGGTATAGTAGAACGGTTTGGCGTTGAGTTCGTGAGCTATCAGTTTCAAGGGAACGCCAAAATGTGGTGGCGATCACATGTTGAGTGTCAACCAACAGAGGCACCACCACTGACTTGGGAATCATTCTCTACCCTGTTTATGGAGAAGTATATCCCAAGGACTTTGAGAGATAGGAAAAGGGATGAGTTCTTGAGTCTTGAACAGGGAAGGATGACGGTTAATGCATATGAGGCTAAATTTCGCGCACTATCCAGATACGCCACCCAACTTTGTTTCAGTCCACAAGAACGGATTCGCCGTTTTGTGAAGGGGTTGAGGTCAGAGTTGCGGATTTCAGCCTTACAGGTAGCGACAACGGCAACATCCTTCCAAGAGGTGGTAGACTTTGTGATAGAGGTGGAAGGAGTGAAACCAGATGACTTCCCCACGACATCGACATCAAAAAGGTTTCGAAGGGGAGGTGAGTTTAATGGTTCTTACTCTAGAGGACAGAACTCCGGAGGTCACTCAATTCGACCAATACAGTCTTCACTACAGACTATAGTTGGGGGTCCACCTCAGAACGGTCAACACTACTCCGAGAGACCTATGCCTGACTCCAGAGAGTGCTATGGATGTGGGGAGGTTGGACATATTAGGAGGAATTGTCCAAAACAGAGTTACAGACCCCACTAGCTAGAGGTAGGGGTGGTCATGGTAGAGGCCGTTTTTCTGGAGGACGTGGCGGTCGAGGTAATGGTGGTCACCAAAATGGCAGAGGTGAAGGGCAAAACGGAGCCACTACTACACAACATGGTAGGGGCAACGGACAGAAATAATGGGGCTCATTGCTACGCTTTCCCTGGGAGATCTGAGGCGGAGGCGTCTGATGCGGTATCACAGGTAACCTTCTGATTTGTGATTGCATGGCTTCCGTGTTGTTTGATCCTGGATCCACATTTTCTTATGTATCTTCCTCATTTGCTAATGGTCTAAATTTGCATTGTGAATTACTTGACATGCCTATTCGTGTTCTACTCCGGTGGGTGAGTCCGTGATAGTTGAAAAGGTATATAGGTCGTGTTTGGTGAATTTTGTGGGGAGCAACACTTATGTAGATTTGGTTATTTTAGAAATGGGTGACTTTGATGTAATTCTGGGTATGACTTGGCTTTCTCCGAATTTTGCGATTTTGGATTGTAATGCTAAAACGGTGACGTTAGCCAAGCCTGGGGCAGATCTGTTAGTATGGGAGGGTGACTACACTCCAAATCCGGTGCGTATCATCTCCTTTCTTCGTGCTAAGAAAATGTGAGTAAAGGGTTGTTTAGCTTTCTTGGCACATCTCAAGGATGACACTACTCAAGTACCATCGATTGAGTCAGTTTCGGTAGTCCGTGTTTTTTTGGATGTGTTCCCTGCAGATCTTCCTGGTATGCTACCAGATAGGGATATAGACTTCTGCATTGATTTGGAACCAGGTACTCGCCCCATTTCTATACCCCCGTATAGAATGGCTCCCCCGCGAGTTAAGGGAGTTAAAGGCACAACTTCAAGAGTTATTGAGCAAAGGCTTCATTAGACCAAGTGCATCTCCTTGGGGTGCTCCGGTCTTGTTTGTAAAGAAGAAGGATGGGAGTTTCCGAATGTGCATAGATTACCGACAGTTGGACAAAGTAACTATTAAGAACAAGTACACCATTCCTCGCATTGATGACTTGTTCGATCAGTTACAAGGTGCTTGTGTCTTCTCAAAAATAGACTTGAGGTCCGGTTATCACCAACTGAAAATACGCGCAACGGATGTGCCAAAGACTGCTTTTCGAACTAGGTATGGGCATTATGAATTTGTGGTAATGTCTTTTGGTCTTACGAATGCCCCTGCTGCCTTCATGAGCTTGATGAACGGGATTTTCAAGCCATACTTGGATCTCTTTGTGATTGTGTTTATTGATGATATACTGATATACTCCAAAAGTAAGAAGGAACATGAGGAGCATTTGAGAATGGTGTTAGAGTTGTTGAGGAATAAAAAGCTTTATGCGAAATTCTCCAAGTGTGAGTTTTGGCTAGATTCAGTGTCCTTCTTGGGGCACGTGGTTTCTAAGGATGGAGTGATGGTGGATCCATCCAAGATTGAGACAGTGAAAAATTGGGTAAGACCTACAAACGTGTCAGAAATAAGGAGTTTTGTGGGTTTAGCTAGCTACTACCACCAATTCGTCAAGGGATTCTCTTCTATTGCTTCCCAATTGACGAACTTGACTAAGCAAAATGTTCCATTCGTATGGTCAGATGAATGTGATGAAAGCTTCCAGAAGCTTAAGACTTTGTTGACTACCGCGCCTATCCTCACCTTGCCGGTAGAGGGTAAAAACTTCATTGTTCTATTGTGATGCATCCTATTCTGGGTGGGGTGCAGTGCTAATGCAAGAGAAGAATGTGATTGCTTATGCTTCGAGGCAATTAAGGTGCATGAACGTAACTATCCTACCCATGATTTGGAGTTGGCCGCGGTAGTATTTGCACTAAAGCAATGGAGACATTACTTGTATGGGGTTAAGTGTGAAGTCTACACGGACCATCGTAGCCTACAGTATGTATTCACTCAGAAAGACTTGAACTTGAGACAGAGGAGATGGATGGAGCTACTGAAGGACTACGACATCACTATCTTGTATCATCCGGGAAAAGCAAAAATGTATGCAGATGCTCTGAGTAGAAAGGCCGGAAGCATGGGAAGTCTAGCTCATTTGCAAGCTTCTAGACGCCCATTGGCTAGAGAGGTACAGATTCTGGCTAATGACCTTATGAGGTTGGAAATAAATGAGAGGGGAGGATTGTTAGCTTGTGTAGAGGCAAAATCTTCTTTTCTTGATCAGATTAAGGGGAAACAGTTTGATGATGAGAAGCTAAGTCGCATCCGAGATAAAGTGTTGCAAGGAGAGGCTAAAGAGGCAATAATTGATAAGGAAGGTGTTTTGAGGATTAAGGGAAGGGTATGTGTACCCCGCATCGATGATTTGATCACCACTATTCTGACAGAGGCTCATAGTTCCGGATATTCTATACATCCTGGTGCAACCAAGATGTATTGCGACCTAAAACAACACTTCTGGTGGAGTAGAATGAAGCGTGATATTGTTGAGTTTGTTGCCAAATGTCCAAATTGTCAACAAGTAAAGTATGAACACCAAAGGCCCGGAGGAACACTTCAGAGAATGCCCATTCCTGAATGGAAGTGGGAGAGAATCGCAATGGACTTTGTGGTTGGCCTTCCAAAGACCTTGGGTAAGTATGACTCCATTTGGGTGATTGTCGATAGGTTAACTAAGTCTGCTCACTTCATTCCTGTCAAGGTGACCTACACTGCAGAGAAGTTAGCCAAGGTCTACATCTCAGAGATCGTTCGGTTGCATGGAGTTCCACTCTCCATCATATCAGATAGAGGTACGCAGTTTACTTCTAAGTTTTGGAGAACATTGCATGCTGAATTAGGTACTAGATTGGACCTTAGTACTGCATTTCATCCTCAGACCGATGGTTAGTCTGAGCGAACGATTCAAGTGTTGGAGGATATGTTTCGTGCATGTGTGATAGAGTTTGGTGGCCATTGGGATAGCTTCTTACCTTTGGCAGAGTTTTCATACAATAATAGCTATCACTCAAGTATTGATATGGCTCCATTTGATGCATTGTATGGGAGGAGGTGTAGATCTCCCATTGGTTGGTTTGATGCCTTCGAAGTTAGACCTTGGGGGACTGATCTGATGAGAGATTCTCTGGAGAAGGTGAAAGCTATTCAAGAAAAGCTTCTGGCGGCGCAAAGTAGACAAAAGGAGTATGCAGACCGGAAGGTTAGAGACTTAGAGTTCATGGAAGGTGAACAAGTCTTGTTGAAGGTTTCACCCATGAAAGGGGTGATGCGGTTCGGAAAAAGGGGTAAGTTAAGTCCAAGGTATATTGGACCATTTGAAGTGCTTAAGAGAATAGGGGAGGTGGCTTATGAATTAGCCTTGCCCCCAGGGCTGTCCGGAGTGCATCCGGTGTTTCATGTATCCATGTTGAAGAGATACCACGGAGATGGAAACTACATTATCCGTTGGGATTCGGTTTTGTTGGATGAGAACTTGACTTATGAGGAGGAACGGTTGCTATATTAGATAGAGAAGTTCGCAAGTTGAGGTCGAGAGAGATTGCATCCATCAAAGTTCAATGGAAGAATCGACCGGTTGAAGAAGCTACTTGGGAGAAGGAGGCAGATATGCAAGAAAAATATCCACATCTGTTTACAGATTCAGGTACTCCTTTTCGCCATTGTTTTTCTTCTTTTGATCGTTCGGGGACGAACGATGGGTAAAATGGTATCTATTGTAACGACCTGTTTAGTCGTTTGAGCAGCAGACTTTTAATTCTGGAAAAACTGGCGGGGACGACGGGGTCACGACGGACCGTCGTAGTCACGACGGCCCGTCGAGGAAGTTCGTTCCATGACACTTAGAATTCTTCAATTTGGATATTAAAATCGACTCTCTGTAAATTGTGACGGACCTGCAGGACGTGCCGTCACATCCACGACGAACCGTCGTGAGTTTCCGTTGCAAAACACTTCAACTTTTGAGAATTTGGTACAAGAAACGAGTTTCTGACCGTCAGGACGGAGGTGCAGGACGGACCGTCACAGGTGTGACGGGCCGTCACAGTTCACCTAAAATTTGGGGAGGCTGCGACGACCGGTGTGACGGACCGTCACAGGCATGACGGCCCGTCACAGGTCACGCAGATCCCAGTCAGAATAGGATTCCTCTACACGTTTTAAGGGTCGTTTTGGACTATTCTTTCCTTAAATATAAAGATTGAGGGTTGATATTAATAGGTCTAATTACTTGGGGGTTAAAAGGGGTAACCTTAAGTTAATTAGTGGGTTTTATTGTCCTCCTTTACACTTAATTATACTTTTAATTAGGGTAAAAAGAAGGAGGGTTGGAATAAAACAAAACAAAAAGAGAAGAACAGAAAGAGAGGAGAAACGAACGAGTAGAGAGAGAGAAACGAAGAGGATAGCAAGGATTTTGAGAAGATAGCTTGTTGATTCAATTCTTCGGTGGAAGTAGGTTATGGTTATATTACGATATTCGTAGTAAACTCTTAATAGTGAATAATATGTGTTGATGATATTGTAAACCTGTTTATATGCTTAATTGTATGCTTGCATGAATATGATTATGTGATTTTGATAAAGCAAGTATGATGAAAACCATTGAATCCCAATCTTGAAGAAACTTTAATCTATGATATTAATGATGATGCCTTGGTATAAAAGAAGGCTTGATGAATTAAAGTAATGGGATTGATGATGCCTTGGTATAGAGAAGGCTTGATGAATGGATAGAATGAATTTAGTGGATCGGAGTGTCACGTTCCGACACATAGTATTAGTGGATCGGAGTGTCACGTTCCGACACATAGTATTAGTGGATCGGAGTGTCACGTTCCGACACATAGTATTAGTGGGACGGTGTCACGAACCGACACGTAGATATAGGGGATCGGAGTGTCACGTACCGACACATATAGGGGATCGGAGTGTCACGTTCCGACACATATAGGGGATCGGAGTGTCACGTTCCGACACATATAGGGGATCGGAGTGTCACGTTCCGACACATATAGGGGATCGGAGTGTCACGTACCGACACATAGTGGTAGGGGATCGGAGTGTCACGTACCGACACAAGAGGAAGAAAGATAATGAATCTCGAAAGATGATAATATACTCAACATAATGAACTTAATTTCCAAATGAGTACGGTATTGAGGCTTGAGCCCTCATGGATGAACTTGATGGTATTTATTGACGATTATAATACTTGTTGTTGCTACATGTTGAGTTTATAGTTGATTTATAATATTACTTGATATATATTATCTTCTATTTTGAGTTGGCCGATGATATCTACTCAGTACGTGTGGTTGTACTGACCCCCTACTTTTATTGTTTCCTCTTTGTTATTTGTGTAATGCAGCAAACGTTCCGTCAACTTCAACTCAACAGTAGATCTAGCCAGTCTTCACTACCTTCGGAAATTCAGGGTGAGCTAACGCGTCTAGCTTGGACTGGTCTTCTTCTTCAAGTCAAGTCTGATGCCTTGAACTTCCGGCATGGACAAGCTTTTATTGTTTTAACTTCTTAGACAGTTTTAGTTTAGCAATTTGAGATAGATGTTCTTGTGATGATGACTTCCAGATTTTGGGGATATTAATAATAGTTATTGATTTGTTTTTATTAATGAGTTAAGTCTTCCGCATTTCTTTTGTTGATATTGTATTAAAATGTTAAAGGTTAGATTGGTTGGTTCGCTCACATAGGAGGGTAGAATGTGGGTGCCAGTCGCGGCCCCGATTTGGGTCGTGACACTCATTAAGGTTAACAATATGGTACTTGCCTATAGTCATGGCATGGCTTTTAATTTGGGTGGGTATTTGGTTGTTTTAATTTGGATATTTTAATTAAGATTTTTTTAGAGAAATTGGGTGGGTATTAGGTTATGGGGTGGATAGTTGGTTATGGGTTAAAAAAAGAGGTCCAATGGGTAGTTTAATAGGATCAAGGCACGTGTAAATATTAGCGGTCTGTTAGTGAGATAGGTATATGTATTTATAATTGGACGGCAGGGGCTTATGTGGACGCAAAGTATAAAAGAGGGCATATACGTACCATTTATTAATGTTCGAGGGTAAATTCATCCCTTTTACCTTTTTTTAAAGATGGGGCTGCACATAATGATCTGTCTCAAACGTGTCTCTAACTTTTGAAATGACTTTCAATAGCTTTCAATAATTTTATTAAGCATTGAGTGACTTTATATGGTCAATATAAATATAATATGCATAATTTGAAATTTAAAACAACCTAAAATATCTCAATAATTCAGACAACATAACTAAATTTCAAAAGTAAAATTCATCTTAAATTAATTAACTTATTTTGCTAAAAACTACCACAATAACTAAAAGCAAACTTCAATAGCCTCCATCTCTTTGTAGATATTTTATTTTCGTCAAAGGTGAAGTTCTCAAGAGTATTGAACTTGTAATTGAACCCCATTGAACTGTAGTCTAAAGATAAGCACACCCTAACTTTTCGTGTCAACCCCGCACTCCACTCAATTCTAGGCATTACGTCCACGAGTTGTTCCCCACGTTAATCATCAGTTGCCTTAGTGGCCGAAGCATAGTGGGATGTCAATACTTTGCTTCTTGTAGGTTCATAAAACAATTCCTCATTCTTCTTGAGATTCTTCCTCCCTTTTGGTGCTTCATCAACCATCCTGCCTGACGTTGTTGGTGCTAGCAACTTAATGTCTCCTCATTTTTCATTGGTATTAGTATCAATTTTTGCTTTTATACCACTTTGTCATGGCTTTAAACTTCTACGAAGCACATCGCGTGACACTAAACAACTCTTTCATGAATCTTTTACCATCTTGCAAGCTTAATTAAGCCTTTTAATACTAAATTTTTAAGAGAATGAAGAAAAACACGAGAGTTTATTAGAAGGATTTTGTATTGCTTTGGAAGATTGCTTGCTTTTTATTGGTTGATTTAATTGTGGATTCCCCTCTATTTTACTACTAACTTAGGGGCTAAAATGTAAATAATAGTTGTTACATAAGTCCCTACATATTACAAATAAACCTTTTTTCTAAAATTATTCACATGTGTAGACTATTCTAGGGCTTTTCAAGAATTATTCTTAGCTATTCTAAAGTCTTTCCAAGAAGTTCTTCATGGTTCTAGAATCTTCTCATGAATGCTAGCATACTTATGCTTCCAAATAAATAACTTTATGCCACATGGAATTTAAGTGGAGTGATGAATTGGCAGGTCATGACACTCTTCTCCACCTTATGTAGATACATTTTTCTAGGAGCATGCATAAATAGGCTAACAACGCTTGCAGCAAATTGCAATGTTTGGCCTTGTATTGGACAAGTAAATCAATTTACCTACAATCCTTTGTTACAAGCCTTTATCTACCACATAATCTTTTAGAGAATTGAACAATCTATGATATTGGCATAGCCACTTATTTATACTATGATGACATTCTCATAAATAACAATGTTGTCACCTTTCTTGTTTTGAGTGCGTATGAACAACGTGTGGTAATTTTGATTTTTTCGACAACCTAGTTTGGTCATAACCTTTGTAAATCTTCCAAACCATGCACGAGGGAGGTGATTGATTTAATCAATAGAGTGCCTTCTTCATTCAACACACACATTCCCCTCTTGCTTTCAAAACTAAGTGGCACCTCCATATAGATCTCCTCATCTAAGTCTCCATGAAAAAAGGCAATTTTCAAATGAAATTATTGTAGGTTCCAATTAAAAAATGCATCCAATGATAATACGGTTTTCACTATATTCATTTTTTCCACTGGGCAAAAGTCTCCAAATAATCAAATTCCATAACTCTATGTGTAACCCTTTTCTACCCAATGTGCTTTATATGTTTCTATTGACCCATCTTACTTATATTTCGTAGTTAACACAAATTTTCACCTAACCAATCTCTTTCCTTATGGTAATTCCACAATATGTCAATGTCGAAAAGAGTTGTTATACTTGTCTAGATAAGGACCATGAACTTCTAGCTTAGATGGATCCACTAGTTATGTCTTTCTAAGACAATCCTACATTGGACAAGTAGATTGCTACCAGACCATTCCCTCTACTAACGGTAAAAATTCAAACAGGCATATTCGTAAACATATCATTATATATGGAAAAGCACAAATAAGTCATTAATTCAAGCTTAAGTCCTCATAGAGTAAATCCTTGAATCATGATCCATACATGTATGAGAAAAACTCTTATCAATCCTGATTTCTTAATATGTGAGAAAACTTTTCACAATTTTATTGATGGTTATCTTGAAAACAACCTTAGATCATAAACCATCTTTTCATAATTCATACAAATCTTCCACAAATCATCAATTCACTAGTTCATAGCTTTTTTCACAAGTTCATTATCAAAATCATGAATAATGCAAGGGTCCATGTGAAATCAATTGAAAAACGTGTAATTAAATCAAATAATTCATAATAAGACTAAAATAAAAAATTGATTCATAACAAATAGGACCCATGGAGAATTGAATAAAACCCTAATCAAACTTGATGAAATTGACTTAGAACTGGATATTTTTTTGAGATCCAATAAATGATACAAACCATTGGTGAATTCTCACAGATCGTGATGATCAAGGATCAAAAGCAATGGAGGAAAAAGGATACTTGAAGCCTGAACCCTAGTTTCTTCCTTGAACTTGAGATAGAATTGAGGAAGATGAACTTGGATGGGATTTGGGAATTTTAGAGAATAAGAGGATTCTCGTAGAATTAGGGATAGAAAGGTTGTTATGTGACTTAGATTTAGGGTCAAAATGACATAGTCTATGTATTAATGCATAGAAAAAGACTCAAATAACCTTAAGAAATAACTGTCAGTGATCGACGATTGGGAAGAGGAAAAAGAGAAGAAAGTACAATATATGTTGCTAAGCTAGTTATGATACTCATGCCAAAGGTCGATTATCCAGGATGTTCAAGACAATGATTTTTTCATCTAATAGTATCGTATTACATAACCTAAGTGATAAAATTAGAACATAAACTTCCTTATCGCTTCCTCACATGGGCAATTCCAACTAAGAAGTAGGAATTATAATAGGAATTGTACGAGTAGTAATTAGTCCCTGATTATTCCTACAAGTGACAGTTAACAATTCCACAAGCTTCTTTTCACTGCCAAGTTAGCTTTGGTCCTTCCAGACCCATTTTTATACAAATTATTTACATATAATTGCCTTGTGTTTACAGTGTATCTCGTCTACTTGATGATAAGAAAAAAAAGTTCCTTTCTCTTCAATTCTAGATTTTGTTTCTCTCACTAACTTTCCCCTTTTCCATTGTCATGCTTTCTTTGAAAAGGGATATTGCTTATATCGGCAAATTAAATTGGAGGAGGCTTTATAGTCCTTGAAAGGGAAAGAAGGACGTACTGAGTCAATGTTGTTGGTATCTCATATTTTGTTTCATTTCGGAAAGATGGGTGCATCTGTCGATATTTATCAAAAGCTCCCAAAATATTTAAACATTCTCTGTTCGCAAACAAAGATCCCACAACTATTTCATCCAATGAAGCATATTCTCTCAAAATCACACCTGACAAGTCGTCTCTTTTACTCCTCACTATTTTTCTTTTTTTTTATACTTTTCTGTTCAGGGTCCTTTTTCTCATTCTCAAACCATGAGATGGTTTTGTTTCTAGAGGTGCAAACTCTGATATTGGCTCAACTAGTATATTATTTCTCATCTCTTTCAATTTTTATTTACTCTCGTTGTATAATAGTGACTTTGGAGAAAGAATTGTTTTCCAAAATATCAACAATAAAACAGGAAGTCTTGAGATTTGGATCATTTTTCAAGAAGTAGATGCAGGTAGGAACTTCCTCATCATATTGTATCTGAATTCCTTTGCTTGTTTCCAGATTCAGGTCAAACCAAATGTTGCTTTAATCTCACCCGCTTTCAGTTTTAGAACCTGAAAAGTCTTCCCGGCAAGATCTCATGATCCAAATACTTGTTATCTGTAGTCCA
This sequence comes from Solanum peruvianum, assembly GCA_027705065.1. NCBI lineage: Eukaryota > Viridiplantae > Streptophyta > Magnoliopsida > Solanales > Solanaceae > Solanum > Solanum peruvianum. Next base: position 2,973 of record JAKWJD010001266.1, on the reverse strand, counting down.
TTTTCCATTGTAAGAAACATATATGCAAACCCTATCCATCCTTCATAAAAAAAACAACCAAACATACTAAATACTAACAAGCATTAGCTTTTCAAATTAAATCTAAAATCACAAATTTCATATCTTTTGGTGATTAAAATGCATAGTTTTTACATCTTAATCTTAACATTAGGACTTCTTTTACATTTCGATACGTAGGGTAGGAATATACCTAAGAAGGAAGCAGAATTCAAGTACAAAGGTGCCTTGAATATGCGGGGGAAAGATGTCAAAAGCGGAGGGAGAACCTCCCCTTACCAAATTCACCAGTCTAAAGTGAAGATGTGATTGATTCCTTAATCTTTAAATTGTGTAAAAAATAATGAAATAGTTTTTTTTATTTCCAACTCATCTCTTTCTTTCAATCGAATGCCATGTTTGAAACATCAACCAAACACATTAAGTACTTTAAATAAACAACAACTACGTCTCAGTTCTAAACATGTTGGGATTGGCTATATGAATCCTGATTTCTTCATTTAACCTAATATCATATCACCATTATAACAAACAAGGTTCATACGAGTGTACAATATCCTCAACTAATGGCTATCACCTTAAGATCTTTTCTTACATTGTGCCCTATCTTTAGCTAAGCCTATATTTATACCAAGTCTTTTGGGATTACTTTCTTCAATAAGATTTTAGGCCTACCCGGTCTCTTTTTAACATCTTCATTGTTTTTTATTGATTTTAAACTTATCTAGGTAGATTTTTCAATTTACTTTCGAATCAAATTGTTGTTTAATCTAGATTTGATCTTCTATTTGTGTCTTTGTTGGTTTTGGAGTATAGTCAATTACATTGATTTTCTTGAAAATTTTTGCTTTGTTTTATGCTTAATGTTAGTGCAAGATTTTAGGGAGCAGTGTTTTCCTTCCATGGTGTGTTCTGTAACAAAGAGAGCAATATAATGAAAATAAACAATAGAGAAGAAGTTTGGGGGGAAAAAGAAGGTCAAGAAAACCTCAAATCCTATCCAACAATGGTGTTAGATCAAACTTGTAAGATGATAGCTATATAAAATCCCTAATATGACTTTTAGACCCTTTTTCAAGGGTCTCACGCTCCTAATGGGTGTGTTATATATACACTTAGGTATTAGATGCCACATAGGATGCCAAGTCAGAAATAGTGTTTACAATATTGTGTTTCAATAAATTCAGGGGTTCATATGAAAAAGCTACAAGTAGAAGTGCTCGCAATATAAATACATACAAGTACAAATATCCACCAGAACATTTTGCCTTAACTTTTTGTTGGTTTGTTAACCTTTTAGTAATGGTAGACTTACAATTTATACAAGTCTGACTGAAAGATGTTGCATTACAGTCAATAGAGCTTGTATATTAGGGGTTAAAATGTCTGCAAAGCTGCTATATCTTCTTATTTGATGTATGTAAAATGGAGTTTATGTCTCTTTATGCAATAAATAAAGTAATTATTAGCCATTCCAATTTTCAGGATCATGCAAATAATGCTTTTGCGCCTTTGATTGGTTATAATTGTTACTTGCCTTTTTTTTTAAGTCTTAATTTTTTCTCTTTGATTTGGTTTAGTTTTGGAGGGGGGGCAGGGGTTTATTAAATAGGGGGCATGTTTATATGAGGCTGTTAATTATAAGTTGCATTTTGTAGGATGATTTCCTCCTTATATCTTGTAGACGATTGAATACAGTTTGTTATTTGATGCCACAGATCATAGAGTAAACTGGAATATCTATTTATGAGACGTAACAAGGGACGAACTGCATTCTGGTCTATGGTGTATTCATTTGGAACAATCGTATTTTGATATTTTCTCTCCTTTGTAATTTTAAACTTTATGCATTTTCAGGAATGCCAAATCAAATGTGGTAGAATCTTCAACTTGTTTGCAAATCTCTATGAAACTTAATGAATGAAATGATAATATAAAACAAAGATGAATATCTTATTGTGGACAATAGAAATACAGAATTGGTCAGGAAACACTAATGGAAGAGAATTTAGATGATGATGATGTTCAAATTGCATATATTATGACACGAGTTTGAGTACTCTTATTTTGCTTTGATAAGTTGCAATGATGTAAGTCGTTTTTTCTCTCTCAGATTCTAAGGAACACCCAAGAGGCCGTTGCATCTGATATTGATTTTGTCAAAAGAAATTTGCCGATGCGTCTTCATTTGTGGTGGCGGTAAATAATCTCATTGGGTCCTAAAGCTGTCTCTGGTGGCCTAAGGAAACTTGATAAGCTAATCTATACCAATAGGGTGCTGGTGCTACTTCATTCTAATAAGTAAATTATCTATACGATTTACATGTATTCTCCTTTGAACAATTGATGCATTAGAACTTGTTGCTGCTCTACCTGGTAGGTTGATGCTTGTACTACTTCAAGATGTTGTACATGTGAGAGAGAACAAAGCTGATAAAGCTGAAGAAATACTTGGATAAGTTGACAGGTCCAAGGTTATCCTGCTTGCTAGGGCTCAGGTTGCTGCAGTTGTTGGGCATCTGCAGATTGCAGCTGATTCCTAGGCGAAAGTACCTGACATTCAACGCAAGCCTGCTACTATTGTCTCTCTCAAGGAACGGGCTGGAGATACCGATGTTGTGTTTGATTCTGCAATCAAGCGGTTGTCAAATGTCATGACTGAAAATAATAAGCTCAATACCATCATGCAGGAGACTGCTGCTTTCAAGCTCAAGCATGGAAGGAAAGAGTAGGAAGCACGCCTACATAAAAGCCACGGAAGTATTGAGGCTTTAGTTGGATTAATTCAGACTGTAGCCCATGCTGAGATTGAGGAAGGAGAAGCTTATGATAAGCAAATAAAACCACTACCTGATTTGGAGAAAACTTCTGGTGCCGAGAAAGGTCCAAATGTCGGTGCCACTAACACAAACGAAGAGAAAAGAAAGCCAAAATATCCAAAGGTCTTTGACCCAA
>JAKWJD010001265.1:0-47611 GCA_027705065.1 Solanum peruvianum | reverse complement strand
TAACTTATTTTCATTTTACACTCTTGCTCGATTTCCAGTTGATTGACTTTTCTTTTGTTAGAGTTTTGATTCTACTATAATACATTTTGATACAATCTCATTTAAGTTCTCATCCTATCATGACAATGAAATCCTTCTTTGAATCGTAGTAAATCATATGGTCCATACATGGTCTTTCGTCGAACCGGAAAACTTAATTTAAAAACCCAACATGCTACCCTTTATAATAAAACCCTTTTAAATTCAGCCCTCATTTCCCTTCACCCTCTAACTGTTAAAATTGTTTTCCCATCCATTTTCCCCATGGAAAACTCTATTGATCCATCATCATCTCCAATTCTCATTCCTCCTTTCTTCTTCAAAGTCAAACTCCCCTAAGAAATCCAAATCCAGTGGTCGCCGTCAGTCGAATTCAAAAAGAAAGAAGTAGAATCACTCACTCATGCAACTTAAATTAACTAATAAAGGTATGGATTTGATCTGTGATAACCAATTTTTGTTGAAATTTAGCTTGTAAATTGACTAAGTTTGAAATTTATATGAAATATTGTGTTAAAATCAAACCTAGGTAAAGTTCTTTTGTGGGTTGTGATGATGAGTTAAATACTTGTTAAGAGATATGTTGGGTTGTTAATATGAATAGAATATGAAACTGGGTGTGAAATTGGCACACTTGTCTAGTATTTTGTGACCTACGAGGGTCTTTTATAGATTGTAGAAATTTCTACGATCCGTATTTGCCTCTCGTGAAAAAATTTGAATGATCAGTGTTTTCCTTGTTTCACTATGTATGTATGCATTATATCTACAAGTCATAAGATTTTCTACAATTTGTAGATAGGAATCGTACACTGAAATTTTAAGGATATAATTTGAAAATCACGGGGCCTATCTACGATTCGTAGAAGTGTTTATGACTCATAGATTAGTCTCGTAGTCCTAAAATGCACAAGTAAGTAACCTAAGTTAGAAACCACAGGTTGACCTACGGTCTGAAAAAATTTTGATGGACCGTACTATCAAACCATAGTTCCAACTTCATAAGCTTAAAAATTGACTTCCTTTCCTATAATAGGGACCTATGGTCGGACCCAACCGTAGGACCAAAACAATATGATTCTTGCACATTTTTTTTGGTTTCTTTGTTTTATTTTCAATTTTCTTGTATTCTTATAGACTTTTCATGGTAATAAAAAAGTCTTCCACATGCATTATGCCTACAAATGGTACTTTGCAGAAAGGGGGCAAGTCCATCGCGCCTTCTTCCTAGGCTCGAACTACTTCAACGTATTAGTTGCGAGACAAAACCACGGATAATGAACAAAGTGGTTGGGAATACAATCTAAACGTGAAGGAGGACTCACCTAGAGTACCTTGAAATTTGTCTTGGCAACTAGAGACGATCCCAAACCTAATTGATATGGATGCACCCCACAAGGGTTAGTTCCCCAGTATGAAGAGAGAGTTGTAACCTCTATCTAGGAGGCTACTTCACAAGAAGGGTCGATATTTGTCTTGTAGTTCGAGTCCATCTCTGGAATGCAGTCGGATTCTAAGTCTAATTCTGGTGAATCCCAGTTTGGAGAGGCAGATGATGCACTAATCACTATATTTCTGAGTCGATATAATCTGACGGTGAGCGACATAGGTGGTGTGTCTGGGTATGTTCGATATTTATTTGGAGGTTGTCTTCTAAAATCCTTAGAACAAGAATATCGCCTATTACGAAGGAGAGGGCGGTTATTATTAGGTTTCTTCATATTGTCCTAGCCATACATGAATTATTCAAGAGGCACATATGTGACTAGATGACTGAATCACAGTGAATGTATAATACTATCATGATTCGGGAGTTTTATGCCTCATATGCGGCTATAGTGAAAAATGTCTTACCTCTAAAGGCCAAAGAGTAGGATCAACCCTCACTCCTAACCATATTAGTACACACTAAAAAAAACTGTGAATTGCATGGGGTTTTTCTGGGAATCAGTATGAAAATTCGGAGGAAACCTATTTTGCTGCAAATTTCCATACTAATTCCCAGGAAAATCCCGATGTAATTCACAATTTTCTTATAGTGACATGAAATTTTAGTATATTTATTATTACTCACAATCCGTTGTTTTATTTATGAGCCATCACATAAGCAGCCTAATGCTACGGTTAAGTTCGACTACCGTCAAGAATTGATCGGGCATGAGGGATGCGACTCAGAAAAAAGATTTGCTGAGATTGGTAGTCAAATATATAGCTAAGCATGGTGTCGACACCAATTAGTTTCATGATTTTTCAACCGCCGTAAAAAAGACTTCACTCAATTTTGCTATGAAGTTCTATTGGTCCATTATCAGTGCCAGACTATCTCATACTATGGCTGATAATCATTTGACATTTGACCGGCTGTGATGATTGTATGATTGGTGGATGGTCATGAAATTGTCTTCGCACTCAATATTGATAAATAAGATACACGAGAGAGTTTTTTGGAAATCTACTACCCTTCAGTTCCCATGCTTGATCTTCTAGCTATGTAGAGAGGCTATTGTCCTGCTGGTTGAGGTGGCTATTGTCCCGCTGATTGAGGTTGATGTTTTGATTGAGGTACCAATACCATGAACGTCAGTCTGATTCGCAATGAGTCCAAATTGGGTACATCGAGACACGATATCTAGTTACATATGTCGGCTATGAGTGAGTCACCCGCCCAGGAGCAGCCCGATGAGGGAGATACTACTAAGCCTTTTGTGAATGCTCGTCTATCTACTTTCGCCCCAGCTAATCACACCACGTTCATTCACTACATAGAGTCTCTCTACTTTACCCATAGGCATACTTCTGCGACTAGAGACTCAAACGGATCAGTTGTCGCTACACCTTCGACCTTCGATGCAAACAGTTGTTGAGGAGTCGGAGATGAGGATGAAAGTTATGGTTATTGTAATAGCTCAAAAATTTCTACGCTACCAGAACGATTCTTTATTTGCATGTAAAATTGAATCGGGTGATTCTTAAATTACTCATGTGTAAAGGTCATTTGTTTGATGTTCTAATGGATTTGGTTATGACATAAGATCACAAGAACCCCTAGCAAAATTTTAAACCAAAAGCTTTATTACCAATAGGTTTTGACTTAAGATTATACTTGAGTCAACTTCAAACGATAATATCTCCAGCACATAATGAATTAGGTAGCATATGACCTACTAATTAAAGTACTTTGAGTCCTCTTTCCAATGCTAGTGTAACACTTGGATCTCAAAATGAAGAAAATCCTAGTTTTCATAAAAAAAATTGGTGCCATTATCCACGGAGGTAAAACAATAGACCATAGGTGGCATTCCATCGTTAAGGCCCAAATGTTGATGGTTTTTGATCCTATCCATGATCGACCAGTACGGACCGTAAGTTTGATCATAATTAAGGGTTAGTAGCCAATTGAAGGGAATAGGTTGTTGGGTCAACTTCAAACGGTCATATATTTTAGCACAAAATAAATTATATGTCCCATGACTTATCAAATTAAATATAATTGAATCATGTTTCCAACGCTACTGAGTTTTCTAAAATCCCAGCTCCTAGTAAAAAGTTATGCTCAATTTAGTGAAGCCTTGTCGGGCATCCCACAAACCACGACCGCAGTAGATGGTTGGTAGTCTAAATTAAACGACAGTCCATAAGTCCCTTTGTGGATGGCCTTTGTCAAATTTTAAGTTAGGGTCATTTAGTTCTTTTCCCTATGTGTTGGGACTATTAAACTACATTGTTGAATGCCTAAAGTACGTTGTTTTACTCGTCTAAGCCAAATAACTTAGTTAGCTTACCCAAAAACCTCATTCTCCAAAAATTATCCAAACTTGGAGCAAAAAAATAGGAAAAAGTCGACAAAACCACCCAAGAACAAGCAGTAGTGTTCTTCAAGGTTCTGCATATATTTCTCCACCAGGAGTGTGGGATTTCACTAGTGGATTCCTTTCATCCACTATGCCCCTAGAGTTCAGTCAGCTCCTTGCTTCTCCATATCTTTTTTAGACCTAATATTTTTAAAACCTTTGAGTCTTGTTGTGATTTACTTGTTGTAGTATCCTTAATCAAAATAACATGTTTTCTTGGAAAGGTTACTTAATTTCATGTGTTAACACCCAATTTTGACCCTCCAGATACAAATTAATTAACAAGTTTCTCAATTCTAAAAGATTTGAAACAATTTGATTTTATAAAGCTTTAAAATGTTTTTAAAGTTATTTTAATTTTAATCTTATAACTTCTTCACAATTTTGGATAATATATGTGATTTACGATTATTCAAAACTCGTCTCAAAAAGATTTTTTAAAAAAATATATATTTTACTAATTAGTTTAGTTATATAATAGTTTACTTTCTTTTGAACTAATTATTTTTAATTACGTCGATCATTTTATTTTTGTTAAAATTAAGAAGCTTGCCGAATTAATTTATGGTAACTCATCTCATTCATTTACTTCGGCCGAATTTATCAAATAAATTTGATTTGGCTAATCCTCTAATCTTTTAGATAATTTTTGGCCTCTTTCACAACTTTTCTAGCAGCCCGAATTCGAAATACTCCCAGACTTATTTTCCTTCTCCAATTCCAATAGGCCCAACTCATCCAAATTAACTATCCAATTTCCAGCCCACACCTTTTGCTCTTGACCCGACCCAACCTCTTCCTTCTTCACCAAAAGATCCCAGGAAAGAGTCAAGCAAAACGACAAATATACAGCGTCAACAACAAATTCGGAGAGGACAACGCTTCAGACGTGTGAAAGACTCAAAATCGTCCTTGCACGCGCTCCGTTATCCCTCACGCGTTTGCGAGCTAATGAAGATGGACGAAAGGCAACTCGTAACGTCTCTTTTCTCAATCCGAGTACGTCCTGCACAGTGCTTTTGGCTACCACATACTGGCGATTCAGCACTGCCAGCCACACATTTTTCCTTGAAGGTGTGAGATAAAGCCATGTCTCACCCCAAGGATGGTCAAAGTCATCCAACCGTCTATCTCTCTTCCCGTTTTGAAAACATTTTTGAAGCTCCAGAAAAGCATTCCATTCCAAAATGGTGAAAGCTTGGGAGGATTTAAATTAAAATTTACCTCTTCTCATCCATATATAATATCTCTTTAGCCATCTGTAGAAGGAAGATTTTTTTGTGGAGAGATTTTAAAAGAAGGGAGGAGAAATTTTTGGGAAAAAAATTGGAAGGAAAAAGAAAAATCGCTAAGCTAAAAGGTGACATAAGGAAATACATTTAGAATATACTTGATTTCTTTGCTCGTGGGTTGTTGGAAATTCGCGAGGTTCATTGGAGTTTCCTTTTTCTCTTTTTCTCTAAGCTGGTGAGGAATTCGTGTTTTTCTAGATTCGTCGTCATCCAGTTCGCTGCACACTAGAAGGTAAAAACTCCTCCTCTTATATATTTTTCTCGTCTTTTGATCCCTTTGGAATGGTATTCTGTTTGTGTTCTGGAATTGTGCATTTATCATTGCTGGTTATTAAGTTGTCGAACAATATGTAGTATTTATGTCTCCCTTAGCGATTTCGCTGTCTATCGATAATAATGTTGTTTTATCCTATCATCCTATGCTTGGGTTCACTGTCTCTCTTTATGTTTATTTAAGGTTGTCAGTCATCTCTGTTAAACATCATTTATTGCTCATGGTTTGTTCTCTGAAGTATGAATATGTGCATTTAGAATTTGCTTGTTATTTGCTCGTCGATTCTGCATTTATTTGTTTATTTTTATGTGTTTTAAGTCGGTTTACTGATCAGCTAAATAAGTCTCTATCCATCTTTCGTTGTCTTTGTTTTGTCGTATCTTTTAGTTATTCTGTCTGGAAAGTGATGATCTCATGCTTGAAGAATTCAGATTTGGCATCATTTGGCTCTTAATATTTTCTTAATCTTATGGCATTACACCCTTTATTTTTTCCTTTTCCCCCCATTTCATTACTCGGAGTTCTGATATTGTTTAAATCCCTTCTTATTCATGTCTATAAATCATGTAAACTTCTTGCAACCCTCGTTAGGATTTTTTTGTAGTTCGGTATTTCGCCTGAAAGTTAAAGTTCTTCGCTAATCTTATTTCCCTTTCCCCTAAGTGTCTTTTCCTTCGTTTTCTCTATCACTGATGCCTAAGGACTGAACTGTTGGTTTCAGTCTATATGTTTTTTTTTTGCTTAAAGTATAAGATGCTTGTCTTTGGGTTGGTGGTTGTTTCATATTTGTGAGTCTCGTCCCTTTTTATTATATCTCTCTTATTTTTTTCGATCTTTATATATTTTGATATGACACTATCTAAGGTGAATGTTGCTATTAAGACTGCTCTGGTCTTGAAAACAAATGTCTAAATCTCTTGTACTAAGCATATATGTGGAATGACCACCAATTTTACTCGTTCAAAAATGCTAAGTTATAGTTTTTATTGTGTGAAAAATCTGTTTCGACTTCAGATCCTTTCTTTATCGCGTGTACCAATGTTGGGTGGGCTGTTTTGTTGAATGATTCTATATTTCATTTTATATTCTCGGTTGTCATGAATCTGTAAAAAAATATGTGATATGTGATGTGTGATGTCGTGCCTTCGTTCTTTCACCTCAAGTTGAAAGAAAGAGGCAAGATATCGATACTTTAACTTCATTTAATGTTTCATATTTTTTGTTTCTTTATCTGTAGCCGAATTATTTTTTTTTTGCTCCTTTGCTTTCCCTTAAATTCTTGTTTCAACTGTTTTTACCATGCTTAGATTTGAGTTTTCTCACTTTGAGAATCGTCTTGATACGCCTGTCTTTTTGCTATGCGTATTCAGGTTTTAATCCAACCATTTTTTCTTGTCTTCTTGCATTTTCTTCATATTTTATTTTTATAAACTCTTTTAAGTGATCATCTAATTTAAAATTTTCATTTTTAGCTGTCATCATCTAAATCTGGTCATGCTTTCCCTCTTGTCTTGAGACTTTATTTTTCTCGTAACTATCTTTGATCAGAATCTGGAGGACAAGAGTGTATTAGATACTTCAAGTGCTATTTCCAGTTATATCATTTTCAGTAGCTAGCATATTGCTCCATCTCTGAGTTTCTCCTGTTTTATTGTTACTTATATCCCCTCCCTCTTTTTTAATTGGTGTCAACTATTTATCTTGGGTTCTTTTATGATCTATTTGTACTTAGTTCAAGTTTGGAAGCATAACTATTGTTGACCACGATTGACGGGCCAGTGTTAAGTTAATATGTTGCATATTAATCCTTGTCTCTTTTTTCTTGTTTCATGCGACTTTGAGCAAGCTCATGGAGCCTCATCCCCTTTTTCTTCTCACTCCAAAGGGCCACGGAGGCCTAGTCACGTCTTTCAAGTCAAGCCCAAAAATTGACGTATAAATCTAATGGTCGAAATTTCGAGGGGCCGAAGCGAAAGTGGAAGAGTGGGCTGAAAGCCCACAGTTTATTTTATTTTTATTATATATTGTATTTTATTATTTTCAATCCTAAGTCTTGTATTTTTTATTAGAATTTTTAGGACAGGTACCAATCAAATGGGTGAAAATACCCAAAATAAAATGGGTTCACACACTGATCCAGGTGGACAGAAATCAGATTTGGACTAAACTCTCCTCTCTCTCTCTTTTACTTTATCGCTTATGTGTTTTTGTCATTAGTTTTAGGGTTGAAGCATCCAAATCCCCGCAAAATGTCATTTTTGTTTCAAACGATTTGAAATAGATTGAGCATAAGACTAGTCAACGGACAGGAACCTGTTCACCAGGCTGGAACGAACCGGTACCGGACCAGTATGTTGACCGGTGAATCAGACCGGGACTAACGAGATAAATAATTGGTTCCGTTCCGTTCCACTATATATCGGGGTGGAATTGGAACAAACCGGAATGGACCGAGACGGGATAAATGAGATGAAATTTTTTGGGATTACGAAAATATGAATTTTTTTATTTTTCTAAGTTTAAATTAATAGTTTTTAAATTTATACTATAATTTTTTTACTTAAGTTTATTTAAATATATTTTTTAAATTTTTTTGTTATTAAGTTTGCAAGTAAAGCCTAATAAAGTTTTCAAAATTTAAATCTTTTGAAGTTTATACTTTATAAGTTATTACTTATTATTCATTAATATTTATTTTATAAGTTATATTTATAACTTGTGTCTTGTAAATTATAAATAAATAAAATAAAAAAAGCAGTCATTTTAATTTTTCCATTTTAAAACGACCATTGGGAAAAGGGAAGGGGAATAGGAATGTCGAATGGGGGGTTGGAAAGGGGGCAGGGCAGCTTTTAGTAAAGTCGTTGCGTGCAAATTGTCAGGGAGGGAGGGTGTGGCGAGTAATTAATTTTAATGGATAGAATAATATAAAATATAATTTATATAAAATATAAAATATAAAATATAAAAAATTAATATATATTAAGTAAACCAAATCGAAACCAAAACTGATCGCACCAGAATCGGGAGGAATCGAGATGAACTGGTACCGATACACCGGTACCAAACTACAATTCCGTCACGTTTCGTGTATCGGTTCAGACTATCTCGTCCCATCTCGTATGCAACCGAAGCTGAACAAACAGGAACGAACCAGAATGGTACCGGAACGGTACGATACGTCCCGTTCCGTCGCCCAGTCTTAATCGAGCATGACTAATGGATTTAAACAAAATAAATGAATTCACGAGATTAATAATTTACTTGTGTTAATATTTCACTTTTAATGATAAATAAATTTTTAAAATTCAATCAAGAAAATAAATTTCACAAAATTGTATGATAAAATTAACACATCTTTCTTTTCAAACAATTCTTCTTCTCCCAGTTTAAGCTAAAATTATTTTAGCCAAATAAAGTTAGTTTCCAGATAATCACGAGTTAGTAAAATATTTCAGGTGTCGTAAACATTCCTAAGAATATAAATAGGAATCCTCGAATCCTTTTAAATGTTTTCAATCAATTTTTTTGTTTAAGTCTTTTGAAAAACACAATTAAGTGGCAACTCTAAAAGATCAAAAACTTATAAAAATATTTTTCTTTCCAAAAAACTCATTTAAACAGAAATGGCGACTGCGCTAGGGACTTAAAGATTCTAACATTTTAATTAACGTGTTTTGGCTATGTAAGGTTAAACTATTTATCTGTTTATTTATCGCCTTATTCAACTGTTGCATTCATGACATATCATAACTCCGTCAAATGATGACCTTTTTTATTTACCACTTAAAGGACGATTATATAGGTTTGCAGTTGTTCGTTAATCAAATCTTTCTCGGGGCACCCTGACGACTGTAGTTGGCTACTTGATAGTCAATGATTGTTAATTAGCCCAGCCTAAGTAGTTCACTTGGGTTACCCTTTCCACTATAAATACAACCCACTCCTAGTAAAACTAAGAAAGAGCGAAACCAAATCTCAAAAAATAGCGCATTATCCTAAGATGACTCAACACCCAAGGAGTGTTGAGCCCATTAGAATGATCGCCCTGAGTCCAAAGAGCCCACAACTCGATAGGACGATCATATTAATGTGTTATATGAAGGATGTTTGCGTGTTTGGCTGTTTGTTGTGTCCTAGGGGTGGAAACTAACTAGTTGTATGTTTTTGTAGATGTCGAGTTAGTTCCTCAACTTCAATATGGTCACCAAGACACCAGACATTCTCCGTGTATGGTGGGACAATGTCAAAGACTTTCAAAAGAGAGAAATCTCGATTCACTTAGGTCACTTACCTTCGATAATGAACTTCAAGATTTGTCCCACAGTTATCGAGGTAATTACGCGGATCTGGGATGATAAGAGGATAGTGTTTCGATTTGGAGACGTCAAAATAACACCGACACTAGAAGAAATAAAGGATTGTCTAGACTCTATCGGAACATGTGGCAAGATAGTAAATGCCCTAATTATCACATCCTTCTACCGGATAGGCTGACTAGTAGAGAATTGAAAGACATGTTATTGCTGGTGAATGCAAACTGGTTGGATTCCCAAAATATACCACTAATGAGATTTTTGGAAAGATGGGGGCACGATAGATATTTTGCGCTATTTCCAAACGAATTCCATGACCACAGTACATGGAGACAAACTCAGGCTATTGCATTCCCCGCATGCCTTTTAGGAATGATGGTGTTTCCTTAGGATGAAGGAAAGGAGATCGACACTCGGGTCGTGATGGTAGTAGACGCCATCTTCAGAGAAATTGGTAAGGAACAAGAAGAAAAGAAACATTGCAGTTTAGCTCGATCAATTTGGCCAACATCTATCGATCTTTGAGCTTGTGTAAGAATGGGTTCCCATTTTCAAAGATTTCAAAATTCTACCTCAGTGGTGCATGACTGAACATCTATGCAAAAGAACGACGCCCAGCAACAAAAGTTAGCCAAATCGAGCCAGACGAGTCCCCTCGATAATTACAAATTTTATCTAACATCTACAGGTTCCCAATTGACATCACTAGGGATATGTGGGCGAGGGTATTTTATGATCTAAGAGGAGACATACAATGGATGTTACCGAACTTCAAGTCTGAGAAGATAGCAGCACAAGGGACCAAACTTCCCTTTTTGGTCCTTCCCAACATTAGAGGATTGCGACCCTACAACCCAGCTAGGGTGATGCGGCAATTCGGTAGAACACAAATCACACCCGTCCAAGGGGATACCATCTCCTTCGTCGTCGATTACAACGGGTGCACTAAAATACCTTTCGCCAAGATCATCCTCCAAGAATGGGTCGAACACGTCAACATGAAATGGGATATGGCAGAAAACATATATGAAGCTGGGTATGTCAAGGAATACAAGATATGGTTGCATAATGATTTGTGTGGTATGGTGAACCCAACACCATGCGTGGGTCGAGAAATTGAAGACGTACAGATAAGGCTCAAGATCCACGCATACCATTTTCAGCAGGAATGGGACCAAAGGGAGAAGAAATTTCAACGAAGGGAGCAAGAAAACCAATCTAGAGAGTTCAAAAGTCAGAGGGCTTTAGCTGCAATGTCACAAGAGCTAACCGACGCAAGGTCCTATTTGATGCGTCTAGATGAAACCTTGGATGAGAAGATCAACACTCTATGGGCCATGTCGCCATCCTCCAAATTTGTGTTCGCTGAGCCATACACAGTAACAAGCAAGTACATCATCCGCAAAGAGGTAGAAAAAGCCAAAGGAGGAGCAGGACCGTCAACCTTTTAATTCCTCTGCTTGGGATTATTTTCTATTTGTATTCGCAACGCATTCCCCTTCCCCAAAAATATACCGTTCTGATCAAAATTATGTAACAAATGCTATGATTATTTGTGAAGCTTATTTTCGGGGACGCAACAATCTGTTTTAAATGACGCAATGCATCTTTCAGATCGCTAGGCCTACTCTGGCATAAAAGGGTCACATGCATGACTAGGGCGCGATATATGTGTTTTGACTGTTTATGTGATATGTTGCTTTGAATAAGGGTATCGTTAACCCAATCTTTTCCAGAAATTTCCAGAAAATATGCACACAAGTCACTATCACAAAATGTCCGAACAAAATTTTTTGAGTCTTAAGATTCTCACTCAAAAGACACATCTCACACCCCAAAGCCTAAAACCCATACTGTTTCATCTCAGGAAAGGCAGATCACAACTATGAAAAAGGGTAAAAGTATCCAGGTGGAACTTACCGGAAAGGAGTTACAGAGAAAGATAGAACAACTCACACGGGAAATTCAAGAGGTCAGAGAAGAAAGACTCAGGGTCGAATTTGCCGCATCAGTATACAAAGCCGCAATGTAGCGGTGGACGAGGATTTGGGCTCAAAAATGAAGAAGAAGAAAGACATTGAGGCAGAGAAAGAAGATTTTAGTAAGAAGTTGGATATTCGACTGTGGATTCAAGAAAGGGAAGCAGTGATAGATTCAGAGACCGCAAATATGTTAGCCAGAAATCTGTCACTTGATGAGGAACTACAGCGGAGATGGAAGAATTCAACACCATGAAGGAAAAAATGTCCGCATTAAAGAAGAAGAACAAGGTGTTCCACCATAACATGATCGCCAAACTTCATAAAATGTGCGGGAAATACTCTATCCTCGAGCAAGAGGCTAGTAGTGGTTAGATGACACTCACCCTGGAGCAACTGAGGAAGACATTGACGACGAAATCATTTACAAGCCTCTATTTCTAGGTTGTCTGAGAGGAGGGAGTAGGTGGTCACTTTTCCGACCTACAAGCCGACACATCACGTAGGAGCAAAAGTTATGCCTTAAGCTATTTTGTACGAACATATTGGGTGAAAACCTCATGAGGGAGTGGCTTCAACCATTGGGCAAGAAAACTCTTCAAAGGTATGTGCCTTCCACCTTAACCAGCGAGAACATACTAGAGAAGAATGTGTACAGCGTAAGGCGATAATTTGCCGCCAGATCGACATTGGGAACATCCCACACATGTGGGGTAATAATACCATTCTCACGTATGACCAATTGGATCTAATTGAGCACACTAGGTTTGTTTGCCATTATTTCACACCGTTCAGAGGGTTAATGTTGCATATCTACATGGATTTGGTTCGAAATGGGGTCTTAGCCTCTATCTACGATGATGATAGAGATCTCCATCCCATTAAAGGAGAAATTTGGAAACCTTGTGCTTACAATGATGCTACAGATCATAACCTCTTAAGGTGTCTCAGTTTTCGCTACGACGTAGAAGCCCTCGTCAACATGGGAAAAATTCGAGTCGAGCTTGTTCCTCGTGGCTGAGATGACATCGAGAAGAGGGATGACTGAGATGTAGTCATTATTTATCTTTAAGCTTTGTTGTTATCTTTCAATTTCCATGTAACCATCAAGAATTAATGAATGAAAATCAATATTTATTTTCTACTTGAATTGCGTAGGTATTGAATTCTCTTACGAGATACTTAGGCAGCCTTTCAAGGCCCGACCCCTATCTTTACAAATTTTCATTCTCCCCTTCATATTACAAGAAGATACAAAGACCAGATCAATGGACGTTAAAGAGCAGCTGCAAGAAGACCTTAGGTCAACGTGAATTAGCCTTTCTCATATAGTGTCAAACTAAAACAAGCAAACTCTTGCTTGTCAAAAAGTCGGTTTTCGTCCTTACTCGTGGGTTGAATATACCCTCAAACAAAGAAACTTGTGTGTTTATCTACTCTCTGTGTGATATTATGCATTTTTTATTTTGAATCTAAAATGACAAATCTGCCATTAAGTTGTTTTCCTTCTTAGGTACTTTGAAGCTGATTTGGGTCGATTAAGCTGGCAGATCATCCCTATTTTACAATATCCAAAGGTCCCGCATATTACTTTCTCATACAAGATTCAAACAAAGAAAAACCAGTAATGGGAGATAACAATGAAGAAGTAAGTCTCACTGACGTTGTGGTGGCTCAACCCACCATAGCGGACCAAAACAAATTGATTATGCAATTAATACAACAGATTGCGGAAATGAGGATGGAGATGAAAAGGAGACAGGATCTGCCTCCACCAGGGTTTGCTGCTAATGCTGCTTATGGGAGACCTACTCTCTACTTCCCTCATTCAAACATGGATCCAGCTTAGAAACTGCCATCTACACCTGCCCAAAATCCCTCTGTCATAGACTTGACTACACAAAATCATCAGTATGCATCCGCATCCTACTATACTCCACCACCTCCTCAAAAAAACTATTCCAAAATACCAACTCACCCTCAAAATACCCAACATCAAACTGCTCCACCACCACAAAACAAGAATCAAAGCCAAAACCAAAATGCATTCCACCCTCAGACTTCTCACCACCACCAAAATCAAAATACCAATCCTCACACTTATCCGCCAAAACTACCAAACCACCCAGAATGCCCAAAGTCCTTCTGTAGCTCCACCTCTACCTAAAATAATGACTTTCCAAATTTGCATCCCAACTGAGCACGATGTGCATGGTTCTGAGTTGGATGATTACGAGGAATAGGAAAAAGAATGGAGGGCAAAGGAAGAGGCGGAGGTGGATATAAAAGAAGAGATCAGGAAAGCCGTGAAGGAGTTCCAATGCATCCCTGACATAGCTGGCCTTAACTAAGAGTATTTGTGCATTCATCCGAATTTGGACCTCTTAGAAGGGTTCAAGATTCCAAAATTTGACACTTTTGGAGGAGTAGGGAATCCTATGGCCCATTTGAGCTATTGTGACCAGTTTGTCGGAGTTGGTAGGGATGGCCTTGTTGATGCGGCTCTTTAGCTGAAGTATTCACCTTGTATGAGACCAGACAATGGCCTAGTTGGAATGCCTTGTCCAAGGATTTTATCAATCGATTTGCTTATACCGTGGAAATCGTTCCCGATCGATACTCTTTTGAAAAGATGAAGAAAAAATCCACTGAAAGCTATAGAGAGTTCGCCTACAGGTGGAGAAAGAAGCAGTTAGGGTAAGGCTGGCTACGTTCGAGAAAGAAATAGTGTAAATGTTTCTACAGGTGCAAGAGCCCAAATATTACGACAGAATCATGTTGCTTGTTCGAGCAAAAATTGCTGAGATAGTTAATATTGGTGAGACAATCGAAGATGGTTTGGAAATAGGGAAAATAGCCCGTGTTGCTGTGTCGCCCGGATCATCGGGCTTGCTGAAGAAGAAGAGAGAAGACATTTCTGCTATCTCTTCTGAGGGGAGGAAGACCCATAAAAGAACGTCATTCTACCAAGGTCGCACTCGACCTTCACAGAACTCCCATCAAGTTTGCTACACGCAAACTAGATATCCAAATGCTACCTCCTCGTACCAAATGCCCCACCTCCAGATTACCAAAGTTCATATCCTATTTATCAAAATTCTCTTCCACTTTACAAAATTCCATCCCCTCACTACCAAAATGTTTCTCCTAATTGTGCCAATGTGCAGTCGAGCTACAGAGGACCACCTCCCTTATATCATGTCCAAGCTCCACTCTACCAAAATACCCCCCCCCCAAATTACCAAGCTCCATCAACAAATTATCAAACAAATCCCTATCACAAAACATAGCTCCCCGTCCAAATACCAGAAGTTATCAGTAAGTGCCTCCTCCCCAACAAGGCAGTTATGAACCACCTCAACCCAAATTTGAGAAAGAATCCTCCGAGGAACTTTACCGCGCTCGCCGAAAGCCAAACAAAGTTATACGAGTGACTGGCTATTGCTGGATATACCACCCGCATTCAAAGAAATGTTCTAACATAGAGTAGAATCGAACATGGAAGAGATTCATGGGCCCAAGCTGGTGGATACTAGTTCCAAATTCTATAAGCCCGATCAAAGGTGTGAGTATCACTCCAACATTATTGGACATGATACCAAGGACTGCATCAACCTCAAGCACAAGATTCAAGATCTGATCGACCAAGAGGTGGTTTCTCTTAAAGCAGAAGCACCTAATGTCAACACCAACCCTTTGCCGAATCAAGGAGGCGTCAATATCAACATGACAGATACAGATGATGATTGGTGCGTGACTAAGGTTATACCTTCAATTATTCATGACGAGTTAGAATGGGTTGTGGTCTCACTGAGCATCAAGGAGAAAAAAGAGTTCGTGATCTTGACACCTGCAAAAGTTGTTGCCTTGGTGCCATCATAAATTCTTGTCAGACCAAAATTTGTGATTCAAATTGCTGCAGCTCAGGGTATGACCCTATATAGGAGGTTTTATACTCCCGAAGAGTTGGCTCTTAGAGGACAGAAGAAAGATCAGGATAAAAGGCTGATAGGCAAAGGCGAAGCGGAGGAATTCTGGAGAAAGATGCAGCCAAAAGATTCTTTGATTGTTAAGCATCTGGAGAGAACTCTAGCCCAAATTTTCATGTGGGCCCTACTGATGAGCTCCCAACTGCACAGGCAGGACTTGATGAAGGCTCTCGATGATATTTATGTGTCTGTGGGCACAAGTAGTGATAATATTGTTGCTATGATCAACCAAGTTATCCGAGGGCATCAGATTAGCTTTTGTGATGACGAGTTGCCTTTTGAAGGGAAGTTACACAACAAGGCATTACAAATCACTGTCGTATGTTGTGAGAAGGTCATAAGTTGCGTCTTGGTGGATGATGGATCCGGTCTGAACATTTGCCAATTGTCGACATTGAGGCAGTTGCAATTTGACTTGGGGAAGTTGGAACAAAACTAAGTCAATGTAAAAGCCTTTGATAGGGTTTAGAGATACACGTTGGGATAGGTAAATCTGGTCATCCAAATGGGTCCGACAAAATTTAGCACACAATTTCAAGTCTTAGACATTTATACCAGCTATAACTTTCTTCTGGAAAGGACATTCATCCATATGGCGGCGTTGTGCCTTCTACTTTTCATCAGATGATGAAACTCGTTTGGAAGGATGAAAAGCTGGTTATTCATGGTGAAGGGAGTCACTCTGACATACATGCGCCAATTATTGATGAGGTATTGTAAGGTACGAATTTCTACACGGTGGAGCTGGTAAATGCCACCGGTGAGGATTTGTCTCCACAGCCTCCTATGCCTGCCGTATACAAGATAATCGCCACTGCCATGCTGTAGAATGGTTTTTGAAGGAGCGAGATATGGTTTAGGGTACACCCCCACAGGTGATGAGAAGAAGACGAAGAAGAATAATGATCAAACATTGGCCAACCAAATCCCCCATTTGTATTAATCATTTCAAGTCCAGGAGTACGCCGATCATGACAGCCTTGAGGAAGGTATTTGTGGCTTTTTTGAAGAGATCGATGTTGTAATTGAGGACGAGGTCGAGGTGACAGGAATCTTCTATGTTGAGCCTGGGGAGATGCTGCAGAATTGGACCCCGTCTATTCTGATTCCCTGAACTCCTTGGTAAAAGGACATCATTTATGCATATTTAAATTGGTGGTAGTCCGAAGGAGGCCGAGACCCATAATTTACTTAATTGAACTTTTAAATATTCTTTGATGTTTAATAAGGCAACATGTCCCTTGCCATGGAAAAAGTTTGCGTTGTTTCCAATTAATTGAAAGCCTCCTTTATTGAAAATTTACTTAATTACTTATTCACTGTTAATTTCCCTAACTTTGTCTATTTATTTGATTTCAGTATTTTAATTTAAGCCCTGTCAATGTCATGTCATGTCATGAGCTGAATGAACAAAATGAGGTAGGTGTTGATGGGGGTGAAGAGTATGAAGAAAAGGACGAGACACTGGAATGTGTTTCTGAGGAATTTCGATAGTTTGAAAATCAACATAAGCTGAATTTAGAGGAAACTAAAACTGTAAATCTGGGAGACCAAGAGTGTGTCAAAGAGGTCAAAATCAGCATTCACTTGAATGAAGCTCAAAGAAAGGGCCTGATTCATTTACTCACCGAGTACATTGATGTGTACGTCTGGGAAGTCAGCGACATGCTAGGGTTGAGTACGAATGTTGTATCTCACAAATTACCAATTAATCTAGGGTTTAGTTTGGTGAAGCAGAAGGATCAGAAGTTCAAGCCCGAATTGATTTTAACGATTCAAGAAGGGATCACCAAGAAGATCGATTCTCGACTGATGGAAGTGCCACAATACCCGACTTGGTTGACCAATGTTGTTCCGGTTGCCAAAAAAGATGGGAAGATCAGAATTTGTGTCGACTACAGGGATCTCAACAAAGCTAGCCCAAAAGATTTTTTTCATTGCCAAACATTCATATTCTGATCGATAAATACGCTAAGCATGAAATGCAGTCATTTGTGAATTATTGCGCAGGTTATCATCAGATCCTGATGGACGAGGAAGATGTAGAAAAATTAGCTTTTATTACACCTTGGAGTAAATATCATTACAGGGTGACGTCATTTGGCCTCAAGAATGCTAGTTCTACCTATATGACGGCTAAGACGATCATATTTCATGATATGATTCATAAGGAGATCGAGTTGTACGTGGATGATGTCATAATCAAGTCCTGCGAGAGTTCGGATCACTTGACGCATTTGAAGAAGTTCTTTAATCTCTCACGTTGTTACAACTTAAAGTTAAATCTTGCCAATTGCGCTTTTGGAGCTCTAGCCGGCAAGTTGTTGGGATTTATAGTCATCAGAAGGGGTATTGAACTCGACCCTTTCAAGATTAAAGCAATTCAAGATTTACCTCCTCCGAAGACATAGAAAGAAGTGATGTATTTCTTAAGGAGGTTGAACTACATCGGTCAATTCATAACTCAATGAATTGTGGTGTGTGAGCCTATCTTCAAGCTGTTGAATAAAGACGCTTTGACAAAGTAGATTGAAGAGTGTCAGACTGCTTTTGATGTTATCAAGAACTATTTGTTCAATCCAGTGGTATAGGTTTCTGCGTGAGAAGGGATTTCATTGTTGTTGTATTTGTCTGTCTCAGATAACGCATTTGGATGCGTGCTTGAGAAGCATGATGAAATATGGAAGAAGGATTGAGCCATTTATTATATAAGCAAAAAGTTCACCCCATATGAGTCTTTATTATACTCTTCCTGAGAGAACGTGTTGTTCTTTGACTTGGATTGCTCAGAATTTAAGACATTATTTGTCTTCTTATACGACATACCTTATTTCCAGAATGGATCTGCTAAGATATATTTTCTAGAAGAGATGCCGACCGGAAAGTTAGCTAAATGACAAATGCTTTTGAGTGAATTCCATCTTGTGTATGTGACTCAGAAGGCGATAAAAGCACAGGCCTTGGCTGATCATCTTGCAGAAAATCCTGTTGATGAAGAGTATGAACCACTTAAGACTTATTTTCACGATGAAGAAGTATCATTTGTGGGTGAAGATATTTCTAAAACGTATCTTGGCTGGAGATTATTCTTTGATGGAGCAGCAAATCACCAAGAAAAGGGTATCGAAGAGCGTCAGAATTTGGTCAACAGTATCCCATGGCAGCTAAACTCTGATTTAATTACACGAACAACATGGCTGAATATGAAGCTTGTATCGTCAGTTTGGAAAAGGCCATCGACATGAATGTTCACGAAATCCTGGTTATTGAAGATTTAGATCTGTTGATTCATCAGTTTCAAGGAGAATGGTCCATGAACAACCCAAAGATCACGCCATATGTGTAATATGTACAAAAATTGTGCAGAAGATTCCGTAAGAATGAGTTTAGACATACTCCCAAAAATTAGAATGAGTTGGCCGATGCTCTTGCCACCATCACGTCGATGATTAAGCATCCGAATAATGATTATATTGATCCTCTGGATATAAAGGAAAGAATATTCGGTCCATTGTTCACATGTTGAAGCAGAACCAGACGGTTTCCCATGGTATTTTAATACACAGAAGTACTTAGAAATAGAAAATTATCCTGAAAATAAAACATCCAATTAGAAGAAGTCGATACGTCGTATGGCCCTCAGCTTCTTTCTAAGTGGAGAAGTCCTTTATAGGAGGACTTCAAATTTAGACTTCTCAGATCTCTCGATGTGTTGAAGCTATAAAACTTATTGAACAGATAAATGCTGGAGTTTGTGGTACGCACATGAATAGACTCACTTTGGCAAGGAAGATCCTTCGAGCAGGTTAATTATGGATGAATATGGAGCATGATTGTAGCAGGTTTGTGCAGAAATGTCATAAATGTCAAGTGCACGTGATTTGATCCAAGTTCCACCTCACGAACTCAATGCTATGAGTTCACCTTGGCCGTTTCTAGCTTGGGGCATGGATGTCATCGGTCCGATAGAGACATCCGCTTCTAATGGACACATATTTATTTTGGTTGTTATTGATTACTTCACCAAGTGGGTGGAAGAACTTTCGTACAAGTCGATGACCAATAAAGTTGTATTTGATTTTGTTCGCAACAATCTAATATACAAGTTTGGAGTACCAAAATCAATCATTAATGATAATGGTGCAAATCTCAATAGTCACTTGATGAGAGATATATATGAGCAGTTTAAGATTACTCACCGAAACTCAACCGCTTATCGTCCTCAAATGAATGGAGCTGTAGAGGACGCCAATAAGAACATTGAATGATCGACAAGCACCGTGGTTGGGATAAGATGTTACCATATGCTTTGTTGGGATATCAAACGACTGTTAGAACGTCGATTGGAGCTACTCCATACTTGCTTGTGTATAGAACAGAAGCAGTCACACCTGCTGAAGTCGAGATACCATCTTTGAGAATCATCCAAGAAGCTGAATTAAGTAATGCTCAATGGGTCCGCAAGCAGATTGACGAGTTAACCTTGATCGATTAGAAGAGAATGGTTGTCGTTTGTCATGGTCAACTATATCGACAGAGAATGATTCGTGCCTTCCATAAGAGAGTAAGAGTTAGAGTTTTTGAAATCAGACAGTTGGTCCTTAAGTGCATTTTTCCCCATAAAGATGGATACAAAGGGAAATTCACGGCGAATTTGAAAGGACCCTACATGGTTCTCAAGAAACTATCTGGAGGTGATTTGGTCTTGTCGAAGATGGATAGCACTGCATGCCCGAAACCGATCAACTAAGACGTTGTCAAGAGATATTACGTGTGAAGCCCCAGTTCGTATTTCTTTTATTTTCCTGTATTTGTTCTTTTTACTTGTAATTGCTTTGTTTAAATTTTTTTATGCCTCTTGTAACGAACTACGTCTGACCTGAATTATCAAGAATGAGATACGTAGGCGGCCTATATCGACCTCGGTCACCCCATTTATCCCTTTTAGAATTTCCTTGTATTTGAACTAAGTTCGAGCTGAATTCTTAAGAATGAGATACGTAGGCGGCCTATGTCGGCCTCGGTCGGTTTTGTTTTTAAATTCCTTATCTTTTTCAGCCTTCGAGAGGGACCTACATTTAACCTGATTTCTACCTCAACGGGATACGTATGAGCCATAAGGGTTCGGTCATATTTCTCATAAGATTTCTATTCCTCTATACAATAGAAAATGGGACAAAATTTTTGAGAGGGACTCAAAAATTCTCGAGAAAAAAAGTTTTTCTCAACAAGCCAAGACTGAAGATATTTCGAGATTTGCAACTAGGACAGAATTTTTGGGAGGATCTCAAGAATTCCGTGACTCACTCACCAACAGTCAAGGATAAGCCAAGATAGTTGACTGGGACAAAAATTTTGAGGATGGCCTTAATATTTCAACGAGGGTTTTTTGACAGTCTAGTGTGACCATGAACACTCCGCATTGAATAATCAGATAAACCTCCAAAAATAAGACTCAAAGAAATTCGCTATGCCTGATGTGACATGACGCTTGGCAGTGACCTTTTTCAAAATACTATTTTCTGAAAATTTATGTTCTTAAATTTTTCCTAAATTTCTTGTTATGTTTTGGTATAAAATATTTTGTCTTATCTATCAAGAGTGAGGGGAACAGAAAATCAACAGGAGATAGAAGGACAAGGAACAGACCACTGAAGAAATTGACACAGATCAGTTTATTTTTAATACTAATAATTTTTCTGTGGGCGCAGGTTCATAGGTTTGCTATGAATTCAGCGAATTCCTCCGATCTTTGAATATGGAAAGGTCAAAGGGGAAAAAGCTTTCCCTAAATTTAGGATTTTTCTGTGGATGCAGCAATCACTTTATATTGTGCATATCAAAGGTTTGGGAGTGTTACATTATTGTTTCATTCAATCCTCAGCAGCTTGAAGTCTATAATGAAGATGTAACTGTGTTTGAAGATTAATCAAGCAAAAATCTCAAGAAAGATTTTGCGGTTTTCGTAAAGGACGTCATCTGCATCATATTATCAAACATGATAGTATTACTACCCAGAGAGTCATTATATTTGTATTGCCGGTCGAGATGATACACTATATCGGGGGTCATTTTAGAGTTATTGTCAATTGAGACGATATGATTATCCAGAAGGCACCCAGAAGATAACTACGTTGCTCGAATGAAGCACTATCTTCATTAGCCAACAAGGATGGCATCAAGAGAAAATATTCATGCATCGCGAGAAGATATTCATGCCCCGCAGAAGATCATGTATCGCGAGTCAATATTCATGCATCGCGATTCAATATTCATGCATTGCGAAATAATATTCTGCATCGCAGAAAGATATTCATTCCCCGTAAGAAATCACGCATAAAGATATTCATGCCCCACAAAAAATCATGCATTGCGGAAAGTAATGCATCGCAAGTTAATATTCATACATCGCAGAAGATCATGCATCACGACATGAAATCACACATCGCGAGAAAATATTCATGCCTCGCAGAAAACTATGCATCGCGGGAAAATATTCATGACCCGGAAGAAATCACTCATCGCGGGAAGATATTCATGCCCCGTAGAAAATCATGCATCGCGAGTGAATATGCATACATCACAAGTTGATATTCATGCATCGCGAGTTAATATTCATGCATCGCGAGTGAATATGCATACATCACAAGTTGATATTCATGCATCGCGAGTTAATATTCATGCATCGCGAGTTAATATTCACAAATCGCGGGAAGATATTCATGCCCCGCAGAAGATCATGCATCGCGAGTCAATATTCATGCATCGTGAGTTGATATTCATGCATCACGGAAGATCATGCATCGCGAGTTAATATCCATGCATCACGGAAAATTCATGCATTGCGAAAGAGATATCACAAACTGCCAGAAAAGGGAATCGTGCATCTCAAGAGAAATATTTACCCATCAATATCAATTGCATTTTATTTGGCAAGGGTAAACACCAAGAGAATCATCAAAGACGACACGAAAAGAAGTATCAGCATACTGCATCAACTTTTATTTATCTTTACATCAAATGAAAAGTACATCGAAGATTATATTGCAAGCATAAGACATAAATTTTATTTGTTTTACGTCAAACCGATCGAGTTGACGTCAAATGCTGTTGGAGAGCAATTAAGTTCCAATACGGTAAAAGACACTATCTCCCATTTGAATAGAATTTTTACGCTAATGAGTTTATCTCTGTCTTTATCGAGAGCATCCGAAAGGGTTAGTTCTTCGAAAACCACAGGTGCGGACGGCATCAAAATAGATGCAGCACAATGTGGAACTTTTTCTTAGATGCGAACTGGGACATAGTCCAAAGAAGAGTGTCAAACTCTTAGTACGCGAGTAAAGGAGTGACTTCCACCACAATCAAACCACACCCCTATTGATAGCCTGTCGGTTTTTCTTTAGTTTTCTCGATTAAGTTTGGCATTCGAAAATTTAATGTTTGCCAGAAGCAAGTTTCCAATCTGAGTGACAAGATGCCAAGAGTTTTGGAAATTATGTCCGTGTAATTTCTTACCCATGCATGTGAAGAGCTCCACCTTTATAGATAAGAGGTATCAAGCCTATTTTTCATACTCAACTTTATTTTTCACTCTTCCGGAACCAAAGCTTATCTAGCATAATAAATTTCCTTCTCAACCGATCGAGTCAAACTACAAACAACCTGATTCCTAAGTTATAAGGATATGTAGAAAAGTTCGATGCAAAGAACTCGGCTGTATCCCAACGTTCGTTCTTAAATCTCATTCCTGAGCATTTCGATCCCTCATAATTTGGTACCGGATTGACTTTTGATTTCTTTCAAAATTGTGTGTTGAATCAAGCGTATCGAACTACAAGTAGGCTGAATTCTCATATAGCCTGAGATATGTAGGAAACCCGTTATCGGGGTTCAGCCATAACTCCTAAAGTCCGTACCTAATCCTTTTCTTAAAGATGAATATATGGTCGGTCCAAATTGGTTTGGTCAATTTCATTTTCCTCAATTTTTTTGCATCAATCCAAATAAAATGAGGGACAGTTGTTGACACCCAATTTTGACCCTCCGGATACGAATTAATTAACGAACTTCTCAATTCTAAAAGATTAGAAACAATTCGATTTTATAAAGCTTAAAATGTTTTTAAAGTTACTTTAAATTTAATCTTATCACTTCTTCACAATTTTGGATGATATATGTGATTTACGATTATTCGAAACTCGTCTCAAAAAGATTTTGTTTTTAAAAAAATATTTTACCAATTAGTTTAGTTAGATAATAGTTTACTTTCTTTTTGAATTAATTATTTTTAATTACATCGATCATTTTATTTTTGTTAAAATTAAGAAGCTTGTCAAATTAATTTATAGTAATTCATCTCATTCATTTACTTCGGCCGAATTTACCAAGTAAATTAAATTTGGCTAATCCTCTAATCTTTTAGACAATTTTGGGCCTCTTTCACACCTTTTCTAGCATCCCCAATTCCAAAAGTCCCAGACTTATTTTCCTTCTCCAATTCAAATAGGCCCAGGTCATCCAAATTAACTACCCAATTTTCAGCCGATACCTTTTGCTCTAGACCCGACCCAACCTCTTCCTTCTTCACCAAAAGATCCCAGGAAAGAGTCGAGCAAAACCACAAATAAACGGCATCAATGGCAAATTGGGAGAGGACAACGCTTCAGACGCGTGAAGGACTCGAAATCATCCTTGCACGCACTTCGTTCTCCCACACGCGTTCGCGAGCAAACGGAGATGAACGAAATGCAACTCGTACATCGCTTTTCTCAATCCAGGTACATCCTGCGCAGTGTTTTTGGCTAACACAGACTTGCGTTTCAGCACTGTCAGTCACGTGTTTGTCCTTGATGGTGTGAGATCAAGCCACATCTCACCCCAAGGACGATCAAATCCATCGAATCGTCCATCTCTCTTCCCATTTTGGAAACATTCTTGAAATTTCAGAAAAGACTTTCATTCAAAAATGGTGAAAGCTTAGGTGGATTCAAATTAAAATTTGTCCTTTTTTCATCCATTCTCCCGCCCTTTTCCAATCGAACCCTAATCCTTCCCTATATAATATCTCTTTAGCCATCTGTAGAAGGAGGATTTTTTTGTGGAGAAATTTTAAAAGCATAGAGGAGAAATTTTTGAAAAAAAGATTGGAAGGGAAAAGAAAAATCGCTAAGATAAAAGGTTGACATTAGGAAATACATTCTGAATATACTTGATTTATTTGCTCGTGGGTTGCTGGAAATTTGCGAGGTTCGTTGGAGTTTCCTTTTTCTCTTTTCCTCTCGAAGCTGGTGAGGAAGTCGTGTTCTTCTAGGTTCGTCGTCGTCCAGTTTGTTGCGCACTAGAAGGTAAAAACTCCTCCTCTTATATATTTTTCTCGGGTTTTGCTCCCTTTGGGATGGTATTCTGTTTGTGTTCTAGATTTGTGCATTTATCATTGTCGGTTATTAGTTGTCGAATAGTATGTAGTATTTATGTCTCCCTTAGCAATTTCACTCTGTATCAGTAATAATGTTGTTCTATCCTATCATCCTATACTTGGGTTCACTGTCTCTCTTTATGTTATTTAAGGTTGTTAGTCATCTCTGTTAAACATCGTTGATTGCTCATGGTTTGTTCGCTGAAGTATGGATATGTGCATTTAGAATTTGCTTGTTATTTGCTCGTCGATTCTGCATTTATTTTGTTTATTTTTATGTGTTTTAAGACGGTTTACTGTTCAGCTAAATAAGTCTGTCCAGCTTTCATTGTCTTCTTTTTGTCGTATCTCTTAGTCATTCTGCCTAGAAAGTGGTGATCTCATGCTTGAAACATTCAGATTTGGCATCGTTTGGCTCTTAATATTTTCTTAATCTTTTTGCATTACACCCTTTATTTATTTTTTCCTTCCCCCCCCCCCATTTATTACTCGGAGTTGTGATATTGTTTAAATCCCTTCTTATTCATGTCTGGAAATCATGTAACTTCTTGCAACCTCGTTAGTTCGGTATTTCGCCTGAGAGTTCAAGTTCTTCGCTAATCTTATTTTCTTTCCCCTAAGTGTCTTTTCCTTCATTTTGTCTATCGCTGATGCCTAAGGAGTGAACAGTTTGTTCCAGTCTATATGTTTTTTTTGTTTTTTTTTTTGCTTAAGTATAAGAAGCTTGTCTTTGGGTTGGTGGTTGTTTTGTATTTGTGAGAGTCTCGTCCCTTTTTATTATATCGCTCTCAGCCTTTTCAATTTTTGTAAAAAGATTTTGATATGACACTATCTAAGGTGAATATTGCTATTAAGACTGCTCTGGTCTTTGAATAAAAATGTCTAAATCTCTTGTACTAAGCATAAATGTGGATTGAGCACCAATTTTACTCGTTCAAAAATGCTAAGTTTTAGTAGTTATTGTGTGAAAAATCTGTTTTCGACTTCAGATCCTTTCTTTATGTGTGAATGAATGTTGGGTGGGCTGTTTGGTTAACTGTTGCTATGTTTTCGTTTAGTATATTCTCGGTCGTCATGAATCTGTAAAAAATACGTGATGTTTGATATCGTTCCCTTCGTTCTTTCACCTCAAGTTGAAAGAAAGAGGCGAGATATCGATACTTTGACTTCATTTTATGTTTCATATTTGTTGTTCCTTTATCTGTAGCCAAATTTTTTTATTATTATTAATTTTTTTTTGGCTATTTTGCTTTCCCTAAATTCGAATTTCATCTGTTTTTAGCACACTTCGATTTGAGTTTTCTCGCTTTCAGAATCGTGTTGATAAGCCTGTCTCATTGCAATGCGTATTCAGGTTTTAATCCAACCATTATTTGTTTGCCTATATGCGTTTTCTTCATATCTTATTTTTAGAAACTCTATTAAGTGATCATCTAATTAAAAATTTTCATTTTTACCCGTCGTCATCTAAATCTGGTCATGATTTCCCTCTTGCCTTGAGACTTTATTTTTCTCGTAACTCTCTTTATTTGGAATCTAGAGGACAAGAGTGTATTAGATACTTCAAGTGTTATTTCCTTGTATCTCATTTTTTTGTAGCTAGCATATTGCTCCATCTCTAAGTTTTCTTCTGTTTTATTGTTACTGTTCTCCCATCCCCCTTTTTGATTTGGTGTCAACTATTTATCTTGGGTTCTTTTATGATCTATTTGTACCTAGTTAGTTCAAATTTGGAAGCATGACTATTGTTGACCACTGTTTACGGGCCAGTGTTAAGTTGTTCTGTTGCATATTAATCCTTGTCTTTTTTTTCTCGTTTCATGTGACTTTGAGCAAGCTCATGGAGTCCCATCCCCCTTTTTCTTCTAACTCTAAAGGGCCACGGAGGCTTAGTCGCGTCTTTCGAGTCAAGCCTACAAATTTATGTATAAATCTAAAGGCCGAAATTTCGAGGGGGCGAGGTGGAAGTCGAAGAGTGTGGGCCGAAATCCCACCTTTTATTTTATTTTTAATATATATTATATTTTATTATTTTAAGCCCTATTCCTAGTATTCTTTATTAGAAAATTTAGGACCGGTACCAATCAAATGGTCCAAACACCGGTCTAGGCGGACAGAATTCGGATTCGGACCAACCTCTCTCTCTCACTCTCTCTCTTTTACTTTATCGCTTATGTGTTTTTTTTCATTAGTTTTAGGGTTGAAGAGTCCAAATCCCTGCAAAACGTCATTTTTGTTTCAAACGATTTAAAATAGATCAAGCATGACGAAATGGATTTAAACAAAATAAATGAATTCACGAGATTAATAATTTATTGTGTTAATATTTGACTTTTAATTATAAATAAATTTTCAATTCAAATCAAGAAAATAAGTTTCGCAAAATTATATAATAAAATTAACACATCTTTCTTTTCAAACAATTCTTTTTCTCCAGTTTAAGTTAAAGTTATTGTAGCCAATAAAGTTAGTTGCCGGATAATCACGAGTTAGTCAAATATTTTAGGTGTCGTAACCTTCCTAAAAATATAAATAGGAATTCTCGAACCCTTTTAAATGTTTTCAATCGATTTTTCAGTTTAAGTCTTTTTAAAACCAAGTTTTCTTGATTTTTCTTAAACTAAGTGGCGACTCTAAAAAATTGAAAACTTATAAAAATATTTTCCTTTCCAAAAAACTCATTAAAAAACCCTGTATGAAACTCAAAACCCTCGTTTGTATAAATTCTCTTAGTTCATGAATTATACTTGCTAGGCCAATTAAGCAAATCATCATGCTCCAGATTTCGAATATCACATTATCAGTAAATAAATGTTGCATTCTCAGATTTCATGTTAGTATTTGAGATATTCAATATATCAGTCATATACATATTTAATTGGGAGAAGACTTAGCACCGAGTTAGACTAAGGTTCAACATACCCTCATAGTCCCAGAACTACGTACCCTGTAGGATTATAAGTACCCCCTGTTGAGCATCAGAATTAGTGATCATGCCAGTCATATCTTTTTTACCCATGCCAAGGTATATTGGGTCCTCTCAATGGGGCGTATGCATCGGACTCCACGTTTAGCTCACGTGGTTCTACATTAGTTAATAGTAGTTCCCACTGTCAAACTCTAAGTGCATTTGAAAAGGTTTTTAGTATATAGTTCAACATTCAGATGAACATTAAGTTCAACTTGTTATTTCATTATTACTACTGTAATTGCATTTAGCTTAGCTTTTCTGATATGATTCATAATCATTCTTGCTTAGTTTATGTCATTGCTCAATTATGTTTTGTCCAACTTATATATATTAGTTCATCTTAGTAGATATATCCTGCATGCTCAGTAAATTCCAAATAATGATGCATACTCTGCGTTACATCCTTTTATGAGGTAAGTTCAGGTACTCAGTATCAGATCATGCTTAGATCAATTCTCGATCCGCATTTCAGCAGTTTCGGTGATGAGTTCTCATACTTCGAGAAAAATAGACATGTATTTAAGTGCTTTTATTCAGTTTTCAGTTTTGTTAGAGTTAGATGGGGGCATGCCCCAACAACTCAACTCAGTTAGAGGCTTTTTAGACGTGATAGTAGATCAACTTGAATTGTTAAGTTTACCCTTTCAGATGTTATTAAACTCTTAGTATGTTTTATACATTAAGACTAGTTGGGTATTCCCCACTTTTAGTTATCCATGTTTTAGCTACTGCATAGTACACATTTTATTCAGTGATTCTCGGTACGCATTTCATTAGATTCAGTGGTGAATCCTCATACTTCAAGGAAAATAGACATGTATTTTAGTGTTTTTATTCAGTTTTCAGTTTTGTTAGAGTTAGCTGGGGCATGCCCCAAGAACTCAACTCAGTTAGAGGCTTTTTAGACGAAATAGTAAATTAACTTAAATTGTTAATTTACCCTTTCAGTTGTTATTAAACTCTTAGTAAGCTTGACATATGTCAAACACATGGTTAACTTGGGGTCACCCGTGATCCTAGGTCGCGTAATACGTCAAGGGGGTAGCCTCGAGGCGTGTTAGCTTCCAAGTTTGCCTCATTTCAAGTACGAAGTAAAAAATTATTACTATCTTATTAGAACCTTCCACATTAGAGTTTTCTAAGTATGTGAATGATGGATCTAATCGATGGGCTGTAAGTTGCAAGACGACCCATCCTGTCAAGTAATTTGTAGAGTACTTGGGGTCAACTTTTGGGACCCCAACCCTACGAACCCAACCGACAGGTGGTAAGAACTACTAGTGGTTGTCGTTTCGACCCATAAATGATCTTTTAAGACTTAAAAGTTCAATATCATTTCCATGGACGGGATCTACGGTCCATAGATCAAACCACGAACTGTAGACAGCCTGGTGGATAGATTTTCAAGTTTTAAGAATGAGTAGCTCAATATCCCCCCCCCCTCTTTCTAAGCCTAAACAACGACCCATTTTCATCCAATTAACGATCTGCCAGCGTTAAAACATTATTTTACTTTCTTTAACACTTCATAGACTTAGATCAAGGATTCAAGAGGAGAAAAGCTAGGGCTTTCAAGAGTTTTTCAAGTTTCATCTATTTTTCTTAACTTTGTTCTTCCTAGGTATGCAGAGCCATCATAGTGTTTTACTAGTTTGTCCTCACGCCCTAAATTCACTTTCAAATCAATAAAACAATAATCTAGGGTTCTATCCTTAGATTTCAATAATTATAAGATGAGATGATATTGAGTTTTGAAATCTTGAGATGTTGATTATCGAATTCCTATTCCTAAGAATTGAATTATAATAAATATGAATGTGATTATTGAATTGATTGTTCATGACAATTTTTCAGCATGAACCCTATTTGAGTTTTCTTTGAATTCTTATCGAATTTTTTTTTTAAAACAAAACATTATTGTTTAAACCATGTCTTGCCAACATGGTTACATGATCATACTTTTTGGATGAATTCTTAGTGCCTTCGGGCACAGCTTAGGGGATCCACATAGTTGAGATGTTAGTATCCCGACATGATATAAGACAGTGTTGGCAGCGTAAACAAGACATTATATCATCAATTAGATATAGTGATGGTTGCCGGTTAGAGAATCTCCTAATAGAGTTAAAGTGTATTTTTAAGTATTACAAATTATGTCAAAGTTCAGAGAATGGGGAAGTATTTTGTAAAGTTTAACGGTTTCATTCCTTTAATTTTGTATATTCAGTCGAGTTTATGTTATACCTATTGCAATCCTTCCTTTTAGTTATTTTGCCTCAGTTATTACATACTCATGCATTCAATATACTAATGGTATTTGGCCTGCATATTTTATGATGTAGATACAACTGTTCAGGATCACCAACAGACGTTTCGTTGAGATCACTTTGCGCTTTTAAAATTTTTGGTATGCCTCCTTGATTTCGGAGGATTTCATAATTTACTTTCGTATTATTGTTGATTTGTCGTGGGTCTTGTCCCGACTTTTATTCTAGTATCAGAAGTTCATAAATAGTTAAAGTTGAAGAGAATCTTAGTATTTCAATTTTGTTTGAGATGCTTTGAGATTATTTTGAAAATTATTATTATTATTATTGCAATTAGCATTTTTAGACCGATTGAGTTAAGTATTTTCTTGATTTGAGTTTTCGAAATTCTATTTCTAAGCTTTATCACTTGAATAAATCTTCCGTTAAGTAGTCAGCCAGGACAAAGGTTCGCTTACGGAAAATATATGGTTCTCAAGTGCCGATCACTTCTAGGTGTAGGCTCGGGTTGTGATAGTTATAGAGAAGAATTAGGCCATATAGAGTAGGATAGATGCTTCGAGTTATAGATGCTAGCTCAACCCTGACTATACCGAGTGCAGATCATTCCATATTGAGTTGGCTAGACTCCAGGCTTATATTGATGAATTAGCTGGTGCAACTTCTTTTGCACCTAATCTCTCACAATCTGAGTCTACACCGATGTGGTTGACACTCGAGAACCATTGCTAGTCCCCAAGTGAACCCTCATCCTGGCTGACTACAAGTGGAAGATAAACTTGAGCACAATGAAAGAATCGTTTAAAAACAGCTTACTGAATCTCTAAACTTTGATGAATATATTAAGTATGAAACATAAGTTTTAAAGAAAACCTCTGAAACTAAAAGTCTTTCCAAAACTGCCTATCTATGAAGCCTCTACTACACAAAGATGAGTGTCAGGGCAAGACCCACGACTCCTCAAAAGAACTACTACTAACAACTCATAAAACTATAGCACTCCAAAAACAAACAGGTTTCGCTCATAAGTAGATAAGTAGATGAAATGATGTCAACACACTATTGTTGAGGATCGTAATAACATGTATCTGCATCATTAAAAGATGCAGGTCAAATGACATCAGTACATTGAATGTATGAGTATGTCATATAGTTGGATAATGAATAACTAAAAGAAAGAACTTGAATAGATAAAAATGTACTCAAGATGTATATAAGAATACATGAGTCAAATCATTTAAAGGTTTACAAAATATTTTCTCATCTTTGAACTCAACATAATAAGTGATATATAAAAATACACTTTAACTCTATTTGGGAGATTCTCTAACCGACAACCATCACTATGAGCTACGTGATGATACAACGTCTCGCCAACTATGCAAAAACTGTCCAATACCTTGACCAACTATAGGACTCCTCAACTAAGTAGATCCACTAAGCTATGCTTAAAAAGCAAAAATGAATCATCTAAAATGTACAACCCTTTACCCATGTTGGCATACATACTTATGAGAACTTTGAGTTGTCTGAACTCATCCCCATATCGGTGCTCAATACTACTCCTAATAATATATACTCATGTTCATATGTTTAAAATATAAATCTTTCTCTGATTTGAGATAATTTCTCAAACTACCCTCTAAAAAGAGGTAAGTTGTAATATCTTTTGAACTCATAACTCATTTAGAAATCAAAGTTTCTCTTTTATCAATAGAAAAATTGATACCTCTAGGAATACATTGTCCCCTTATACTCTTACCAAATTAATACTCTATTTCTCAAAAACATATCAAATCATATTTTAATATGAACATTAATGACTCAGGAAGTCATACTGTACAAACATTGACGGTATATCTACATACCATACTACTTATGCATTAAAGACATAATCATATTTTAGAAACTCTTTTCTCAAAGCTCATTTTTACTTTCTCAAAAACTCAGGTTAGAACTCAAATTTCTTTGAAAAACTTCTCAAGATTTATAACTCAAAACAGGGTTCATCTTGAATTATAGACAGGAAAAAATCAACTCAACGATCTCAATAAAAATATAGAAACTCAATACTTAGATATAGAGTTTCAAAAGAACTAGGAACTCAAGAATTCAAAATCTCATCTTATCTAAAAAAATACTCAAATCTAGGGATAGAGTTCAAGATTATTCTTTTGATGATTTGAAAGTAGTTGTAGGGCGTGAGGATGAACTAGTCCAACACTATTATAGCCTTACATACCTAGAAGAATAAGGTTCTTTAAGAATCTTGAACAAGAACTTGATTAGAAACCTTGAAACCCTAGCTTGAAGGAGAACAACCATGAAAACCTTTCTTGAGATTCTTGAATTAGTTTCTTGAATTTTCTAGGGCCAAGAATTATATTTTCTTTATTAATGATTCATAATCGTATGGAGGAATTTAATTTGAAAGAATGAAATTCTTGGAGGACTTACCTTTAAGAAGAATCTTGAATTGAGTCTTGTACTTTGATTTTTCCCTTAGGTTTTGCCTTAGGGTTTGAAGCGAAGAGAATGATGGATTGAGAGATGAAAATCTGGGTCTCTAATTAGTCAAAATAATTAGTTTAAAGATTTTCTTAGAGGTAAAAGACAAAAACGACCTTTTTTAATATTTTCCTATCAGCTAATTTCTAACATCAATGTATCAAGCTACTAACATGGTAATAACTTTATACTCAAAGATCGGATTGTTTCGAAATTTGTGGTGTTGGAAATCAAATTCAAGTACCTTCAATTTTATATGTTATGGGACACATAACTCTTTATATTCTAAGAGATGTTGTTGTTTGAAGTTGACCCAAGTATAATCTTACATCAAATCTTAATTGATAAGGAAACTTTCAACTCTACTTTGTGCTACGAGTTTTTAATGACCTTAATTGACATCCAAAATCATTCCCATACTAAAGAATTTACCACTGCACATATGGAAAATTTAAGAATCACCTAATATGACCCTACAAGTAAATAAAGAATGGTTCTAGTATTAACTTAGAAATTTTTGGGATTTTACATAATCCTTCACTTAGTAGGCTGGAATTGAGAGCAACATGAAATTGAGGCGGCTCTATGATTTTCTAGAGTTGATAAAGATTTGAGATTGGAGAGACTATGACAGCACGCAACCGAGCATCGACTATGGGGTCACTACTGATAGTGCTCCATAGATTGTTTCGAAGGACATTAATAATCAAAGCCCACATACTATTACACAGGTGCACATTGTTGCACCAGGGTCCCCACAAACAGACCCATATGCCTCTGCCTAGTTCTTTAGAGCATAGGTGACACATGTTTGTCTTCACCTTCAAATCTTTATATTTTCGTGCATTGGGGACATTGCACATTCATTTTTGTGGGGGCGGGGTGAATCTATTACGAGTGTGAAGGGTAAAGTCTGAATAAACTTAAGACTCGAACTATGCCTTTGGGTTTCCTTACCTGAGTTCTTTTTCCCCGAGGACTATTTATTTTTTGTTGAACCGGCATGTTAGGATGTCGATTGTAAAAGTAGAATAGATACAAAAGAATGATTACACTAATGAAATTGATACCCCTCCAAATTGTTGTGTTTGTTTTATATATGTGTGATTGGTAAGTCAAATGTGTAGGATTTTTATTACACGGTAGCAATTGATAGGATTACATGACTTAAACTGAAGCATTAACTACGTATTATGATAATTTGATAGTGAAATGATGTGTCATGTGTCTGGGAGATTATTTGCTCATTCATACAGTTACGCCTATCTAGAACTTGCCCCGTTAGTTTTGCTAAGATGATTTAACTGCTAATTAGGAAAAGATCGCGTCACTATTAAAACTAACTCCACTAAGCCTAAGAACAACCAACCAAATTAAAATTCTCCCTTCGAACCAAATAGAGCCTAAAATAGACCACTCTTTAGATTTAACCAATTCATCTTTCCCATGATAATTGTTAATCTTTGTTTTGACCCTCATCTCTCTTTGGAAATCATGCACCTCAACTCAAGCTAAAAGCCTAAGTACAGGGTAACTACTATAGAGGAAACAAGAAAAGATGAGGGGTATGAAAGGAGATGTATATTGGGAAAATAGACAAAAATAAGATGGTGTTCCTGACAAAAAAAAATAAAAAGGTAGAAGAATGAAAATCATAATAAAAGTTTGAAATGAAAAACAAAAGCAAGTCAAAAGTCACACCCAAGTTTTAATGAAAAATGAGGAGAAAAGAAAATTAAGGAGAAACCCAAATTTGTTGTAGAAGAATAAAATATCCAATGTAATGTCCAAAAGGGCAAGAAAGTCACTTAAAACCCAATACACCACACCTGACCCTTAACCTACTTTACAAGCTAAGAAAGTCCTATAGTAATCTTAATCTAACGGTTGAGGGTCGAAGTGTAGAACATGAGGGCAAATTTATGGTATTGTGCATGTATTGTATTGAATTCAATTGTGAAATGAGTGTATATTGAGTATAAAAAACTGAACTATATATCAAAATTTGTGTGAATACAAGGATTTTTTGTGGTAACAGAACATTTTACATCGTTAAAAAGTTGGTATGTTGGTGATTATTTTCTATGTATGTAAATCTATTTATTTTATATCTATGTATGAATTAATCTACTCGTGATGACTTGTTGAGAGCAAAAATTATAGTGTGTTAAAAATGAAAATGGAGGATAGATGAATGATTGTTGGAGTTCTAGGTTACTGTTCATCGTGTCGTTTTGTGTTAGTAGAGGAACTCAAGGACAAGCAACAATTTTAAGTTGAGGGCGTTGATGTATAGCAAATATATGGTACATATAATGCTTTAAAGTTGGAGTTTTGCATGTGGCTCAAGTATTTATTAGTAGATTTGATGATGTTTTACTTGAATTTGCAGGAAAAAAGTGTTTGACAAGTTGGGATGGGAGAAGGGTGAAACATCAGTTTTGGAGTTTTGACGACTCAACCTACGAGCCATAAAGAATGAGTTGTAGACTTAAGCTCTGGAATTTGGAGCTAAGTATAAAACGATAAGACCAGATTATGAGTTGTAGAAACTTCTATGAATCGTAGGTATGATTCATAGAAAAGATAGAGATTTTGAGCTCTAGTACTTGAACTACGGAAGAGCAAGACAGGTCGTGCAATGTTCTACGGTTCGTAAAACATACCTATAGAAAAGTCCAAAAGTTAGAAGTAAAGGTGTTGTCTGACAGAAGGTCTCTCTGAACCATAGAAATGTTACTATTTATAAGACCAAATCATTTGAAGTGACTGTCGAAGCCAAATTTTCCTGTGTTTCCTTTTTTGACTTTGTTTAGGATTAAATGTATATAAATAATCATTTTATTCTCTTTTGTTTTACAGTTAGACAATTTGATATTTAGTTTTTGTCTTTGAGAATTATTTTAGTGAACATTTTATACATTTAATTCTTGAGAATTATTTTAGTGAACATTTTATACATTTTATTCTTGAGGTAACTGTTTTATACAATCTTTTGTTCATTAATCAAAGATTTTAGATTTTATCTACTCTTATTGTCAGTTCATGATTTGTTTTAACAAACTTATTGTAAATTCTGATTACTCAAACATGAGTACCTAAATCTACAACTAGGTTAATGGGAATTATGATGAATTATAATGTAGACCTAATAATAGTCATTCTTGAATAATATTTATGCATATAGTGTTGATCTCTTCGCTCTGATTGCATTTTAACGGTGCGCAACATTATAACCTTCCTTATCCTACTTTTTCGACCAAGGAACTAACAAATAAGAAAAGAGATTAAAAAATGCATATTGAGCGAGTTAATGTGTTATTTAATAGCTTGAACCATATTTGTGAAGGCTAATCTGGTTCAAGGGTAAGGGTTAGTAAACACACACCCATAGACTGATCAAGTTGCTTGGTGAAATTCACTATTTCGACGACCAATCACTTAGGGGATACATAAATTACCAACTTTGCATTTGAAAAGCTAGATAGGATTACTACTATAAGTTTTATTGCTTTAAAGACTTGTGGGGAACATATACACCCTGATTTCATCTTCTATTGACTTAACAAAACATTCAATCATGTTTACTTGGTTACTTATTATTCAAGTTAATCAATATATCTTTTCTTTTTTACAAAACCCCTTTTTTACGAAAATAATCTTACTAAAAGTACAATTTATTGTTAATTAGCCTAAGTCTAGACCTCATTCCTCGTGTTATTTGACCAACGACCGCTTATACTTATTTAGGGAGGTTTAATTTTGGTGTATCAATTTATTTTGTACTCACTCCTTCTTCTACTCTTGTGTAGGCTACGAGTTTGAATCCGTGTGATTATATTTCTTCTCTACTTCGTCTGAGGCTTTTCTGTGGATACTCAAGAGGTAGTTGCCTGTCATTTCAATGGGACCACTTGTTACATATTCTGTTCTTGTTTTACTCTAGAAACAAAGACATTTGAGACTTTTAATTTCTTTCAATTAAGTTGTAATACTTCAGTGGTTTGTTGTAACATCATTAAATATCTAAGCTAACACTTGAACCATTCTTTATTTACATGTAAGGTCATATCGCATGATTCTTAAATTGCTCATTTGTGTAAAGTCTTTAGAGAAAGGTTCCAAAAAGGAGGAAAAACTAGAGTTTTGATCTCCAATCTTCGTTGATTTCGCAA
This sequence comes from Solanum peruvianum, assembly GCA_027705065.1. NCBI lineage: Eukaryota > Viridiplantae > Streptophyta > Magnoliopsida > Solanales > Solanaceae > Solanum > Solanum peruvianum. The sequence continues at coordinate 10,532 of JAKWJD010001265.1, read as the reverse complement.
AAGACTTTGTTCTTCCAAGTATGTAAAGCGATCATAGTTTTGGGCTAGTTCTTTCTTACACCCTACATTTATTTTCTATAAGTAAAATAGTAATCTAGAGTTATATCCTTAGTTTTAAGTATTCTTGAGATGAATTTGATGTTGAGTTCTGAGTTCTTAATTTCTGATTTTGAGTTTTTATTCCTAATGATTGAGTTGTTGTTTATTGTGAATTGAGATTGTTCAGATGATTGCTCATGTCTTTTTTTCAGCATGAACCCTATCCCTGAGTGTTCATTGAGTTCTTATTATTATCTTTCAAACATAATTGTTTGAAACTAACTTTTTGAGAAAACAAAGAGTAGTTTTGAGAAAGAATTTTAAAGATGATTTGAGTAAGAGGACAAGGGAACTAAGTATCCCAAATGTAACACCTTTTTATATTGACAAAATAGAAACCTTGTTTTCTAAATGAATAATGAGTTTAGAGATTCTTTAGAGTAGTACCTCTTTTAAGAGGATATTTTGAACAATTACCCAAAACAAGATAAAGGTATGTCTTATAAATTTGAGCATGAGTATATATTATTGAGAGTAGTATTGAGCGTTAATATAGGGAAAAGTTCAGACAACTCAACATCCTCATAAATCATGTAACTAATATAGGTAAAAGGGTCGTACTTTTAAGATAATTATGTATTGCTTAGTAGATCCACTTAGTTGAGAGGTTTTAAAACCCGACAAGGTATATGACAGTTTGGCAGCATGGGTGAGATGTTGTATCATCACGTCCCACATAGTGATGAGAATTCCTCAATTAAAGTTACAACGTATTTTTATATATCACATATTACGTTGAGTTCAGAGATGAGTAAGTGTTTGTAAAGTTATAAATGATTTAACTTTTTATTGCTTTAGATTAACTTGAGTATATTTTATCTCAGGTAGTCCCTTCTTTCAGTTATTTTCTTCGGCTATATTACATACTCGTACATTCCATGTACTGATGTCATTCGACCTGCATCTTTCTATGATTCAGATATAAGTGCTCGAGATCATCAATAGGTGCTTCATTGAGATCACTTTGCACTTCAGATAGCTTTTGATGAGCCTCCTTGCATTGTGTAAGACTTCACATTTACTTTCAGTTTAGTAACTTTGAGATGTAGTGGGTATTGTCCTAGCACCTATCTTACTATTAGAGGCTTCATAGATAGTTAGATTTGAGATGTCCTTGGAGTTGTTGTTAAACTATTTTACAACTATTATGTTTATTACGTTGTTTATTTTTATACGTTTAAGTTGAGTATTGACTATGAGTTTAAATGGTCAAATTTTATTTTAAGTCGCATATTGTTTGAGTAAATCTTCCGCTAAAGAGTCAGACAGGCCAAGGGTTCACTAGGGATTACAAATGGTTCTTGATTGTTTTCCACGTCAAGGGTGTAGGCTCGGGGCGTGACACTTGTACATGTGACACCTATGTTTTGAGGGTATTTATGAGTTGACTAAGTTATCTCCATTTATGTCGTTGACATTTTTATTTCTACATTTCTATCATTATTATTTCTGAGTTTTAGTCTGACTTGGCTTGGTAGGATAAGATGAGTGTCATCACACCCATTTTTGAATCTTGACACATTACATGTACTGATGTCTCTCAACGTTGCATCATATATAATGCAGGTGCTCGGATCATCAAAATGTGCTTCGTGAGATCACTACCTCATTAGCCTTTGGAGACCTCCTTGGTTTCCGAGGACTCCATTCATTATGCTTATAAATAGTAGTATTAGTAGTAGTAGTCAATTAGTAACTTTGAGGTAGTTATGGGTCTTGTTCCGACACCTAACTTTATTTTAATATTTTCTTTAAGATGTTTTGAACATTTTCATAATCTATATTTAGTGTTAGTGAGATATAGCTTAGTGTTTTCGAATGCTCATTGTTAAAGTTTCCGCACGTATGTGTGTAGACTTTCATTATATAGTCAGTCATGTCAAGGGTTTGTTTGGGATTAACAATGATTTCAGAGTGTTGGTCATGCCTAACATGTTGGATCAGTGCGTGACAATGTGAGTATATGATTGTCAAGTAGGAAACTTGAAAAAAAAGTTACTTCAAGTGTTTTTTATCATTATCACTTATTTGATTTTTAGAATTATCAAATAGTTCTTTTAATTATTCTTGTGGAGTGCCCAATGGCACTATTTTTAAACAAAAAGGAGTATACCCGCACAGTCATATAGTAGTTGGGATGTGTTCCAATAAATAGTGGACAATAATTCACGTAAGAAATACAAATACATGATAGTTTAAATATGAAACTCATAAAAAAGTGGCACTTAATTCAAATGTATGTTTTACTATTATTTCTTATATATCGTGTAATTTTTATAAAAAAAAAAAGATTCTAATGAACTCCTTGCACCATTACGGCATCATCATGTATTCTATCAATAACTTATTTGATTGTTCATCTTTTAGACCTTAAAAAGTATAAGATTAGAAGTCAAAAACAAATTTAAAATTGAGTTTCATATCTAAATTATCAATTGTGCAAATTAACTATCTGAACTACCGTCAACTATTTTTTAAAGCACATCTTAACTTTCATGGTGCGAGTTTTCTACCGAAAATGACATATTTTACTTTTAGATTCATCCCATAAAAATGTTGCCTTTTCATAATTGATAATAATAAATGATTGTTTTTATCATTAATGAAGTCATTTATAGAGAAATTCCAAAAGTCTAAATTCTGTCAACTTAAACTATGACACAAATACCGCCAAATGATGACCAAAATTTGAGACAAAAAGAGTAATAATTAAGTTAACCTATTTTTGGTTGGATAATACCCTTTTAAATCCCTAGAATTATGACATAATTATATTTGGCGTTGCTACAAATAAGAGGAACCACAAGTTTGTGTATCTAAATTAATATACATTCTTTTTATTCTTTGGAAGGTTAAATAATCAAAAATAGTAAAAGCATAAAAATAGTTAAAAAGATTTAAAACCTGCTACAAGAACTTTATCCCTCTTGTTTGATTTTTTCTACTAAATATATACTAATCATGGAAAAATTTGATCATTCAACAAAGCAAGAAGAAAGAGAAAATAAAAGAGAAAAGTTTAGTGGGATTTGAAAAATCCTTTCCAAAAACCCTTCATAGGAAAAATATAAGGTATATTTTCTCAATTTTACTTGGACTTTTTTAACGAAATTTTCTAAATCGTTCTTGAATAAACATTTATAAAATAAATGTTACCTATATTATATTTAAATTGTGTTGTTACATCAAATTTAATAGTAATATAGTCTTAAAATCCAAATCTAACATATGTTTTGCATAATGGGGACGAAAGAACCTATCATGTTATAGATAATTTAACGCAAATGTAATGAATTGCATATTAAGTAAAAGGATCAAAATGAAACTATACCAATAACCAAGGAAGGAAAAGTGTTATATATTATCTCTAGAATTACTAAACACCTTCCAACAACTTTTAAATTTCTTTAATAATTATTCCTAATATCTCTTTTATTTTTTGATATTTTAGGAGGAAAAAAGAGCATACACCATGGAAGAAGATAAAAAAATAGCAACTATCACCTCGAGAACAATATTGTTCTTGATTATGATCAATTTAAATGTCTCAAATGTTGCAACAGGATTACCAGATGAAAAAATTGTTGTCATAACCAACAACCACACAAATTACCTTAGTATTTGTTGCTTTTCCTTCGATAATGATGGTGAAGTTAAACACCTCAATACTATGGGAAGCTTCAACATCACCGTTAAAATCAGAAAATTTCTCCCCACTTCAACAATGTTCAATTGCTCCACAAACATGGGAACATTTGTGGCATTTAATTCTCACTATGAGTGTGTTACTCATTCGGGCCTTGTGAATGGAGATTCGATGAGAACTTCACGTATCGCTATAGTCCCAAAGAGAAAGAGTGGGTTGCTCGTGAGTACAATCCAAATTATGAGTCACTTACTAGAGGAGGAGTCATCAAAGGGTATTATGTTAACTAAACGGAATCATAAGTATCAATTATCACTGAAGATTCTGATAATTGACTCCAACTTGGTAGGACTATCAAAATGCTTTGTCAGACAGCTTTAGTTTTGTATGAGATCTTAAAAAAATATTTCAGTTGAGGTCCTTACATAGATATTCAAAAGCATTGTAGATAGTTTTAATTTTGTTCCTACTCAAATAGTGATTTGGTAAGCGATCTACGTTGTGTTTGGTAATAGTTGTATCACAACATGTACTCGTCAAGTTACATATCAATGGATTTAAGTTTTATGTGTATATTTGATGGCATCAAAATACATTTTATTGAAGTTAATCCAAATGATAAATCTCTTATTGGGATATATACTATTAACCATGTGTTAAGAAATAATATTTATTAGAGAATAAATATTTGCTCAATTTTAATAGATCATATATTTGTTTATGGTGTCTACTTACTTATATAGTAGATGATTTAGTGTGTAGAGTTTTAGCTTATACACAGAGGATTAAATCATCGGTTCAAGTATAAAGTTTTTTGTTTACAATCTAGGATGGAAATCGGACATGTTATGGGGTAAGATTGTAGCACAAGATTTATGTAATCTATCCTGATTATGGGAACTGTATAGTTCCAACTTCTTGTGTTAGTACATTTTGTATGTATTGAACGGGACCGAGTAGAGATACTTGTTTAGATTGACTGACAAAAACATATTCTTCAAACTATTAAATGTACTTATATTCTTAATCCTGATATAACTATTATGATCTGTATGTATTAATTATCATTTTGATTTATTAAAAGGTGAGATTCTCAGATAGGTTAATATGCTTGATATATATTGGTGAAATAATTAGTTGATGGAATTCATGTCTCGTTATAGAAATTGATTGATATGCCTTTTTGATAAACTTATAAGTTTTCATCGTGACAAACCTTGCAAGTGAATTTATGAATCTGACACATTAAATAAGTTAAGTAGTGCTCTAAAGGAAATTAATTATTAAGTTAAATTCGTCAGTTTTTAATTTATTGATTAGTATCTGAAATTTTAACACAGGGAATTACATAAGTATTTAATGGGAATTACGAAATATAAATAGAGGAGTGAAATTACGAATTTATAGTAAATGATTTGTAATTTATTATGGTAAGAATAATTCAAATTAATTATTTGGAATTATTTTCATAATAGTAAGCCTCATTAACTAATTTTGTAGTCCCTATAGTGCCTATATTTAACTAGATGTCAGAATCCTATTTCTATAGAAAAAGGAAGAATAATAGGTTTTGTAGTTTTTTTTTTTTTTTTGGATTTGGAAGAAATCTCTATAAATAGAAATTCTCCTAACCTAGAAAATAGAGAAGATAATTTAGTTTTATATGTGAGGTCCATCCCCATGTACCAAACTTTGAATAACTTTGTGTCAATTTCAAAGTTTGGTAGAGTTGGTAATCTATAAAGAAGAAAAACTTGTTTTGTGCCAATTTCAAAGTTTGGTAGAGTAGGTAAGCTATGAAGAAGAAAAAAGTGTTTTTCTTCTATAGCACATTTGGAGGGTATTGTATTTGTTCTCTATAAAAGGGAGGACAATTCTTCATTCTAAGTACACCAAAAAGAATTACAAAGGAGAGAAAATAAGAGTGAGGCATCACAGAGGAAAATAATCTGTGAGGAAAAATAGAGAGTGTGAGCTATATTGTAGTGAGGTGGAAAAATCAAAAGAGTGTTATTTCTTTTGAATGTGTAGTGGTCTTTGGAGTTTTACTCAACATACAAGTGTAAAATCCTTACTATAGTGATATTCGTTGCTCCTCTCGGGTCGTGGTTTTTCCCTTATTTAGAAGGGTCTCCACGTAAAATCTTGGTGTCATTATTTCTCTTTTATTCTTGTTGTTTAACCGCATTGTTGTGTTCCGCATTTGTTGCATTTATTACCGCAAATATTATTTCTGTTACGGATTTATTCCCAACAATTGGTATCAGAGCACAGGTTCTGCTCATTTACAGAAATATTTTTTGCAGCTCATTGTACTATACTCAATAAAAAAATGTCTGGAGTAAAGTACGAGGTAGCAAAATTCAACGGTGATAGCGGTTTCTCAACGTGGCAGAGAAGGATGAAAGACTTGCTCATCCAACAGGGTTTGCATAAGGCACTAGGCGGCAAATCCAAAAAGCCCGAATCCATGAAACTTGAGGATTGGAAGAATTGGATGAAAAGGCTGCTAGTGCAATCAGATTGCACTTAACAGATGATGTAGTTAATAACATCGTCGATGAAGAGAGTGCATGTGGCATTTGGACAAAGTTAGAAAATCTATACATGTCCAAAACGCTGACAAATAAATTGTACCTAAAGAAACAGTTATATGCACTACATATGGGTGAAGGTACAAATTTTTTGTCTCATTTAAATGTACTTAATGGACTAATCACGCAGCTAGCAAACCTCAGAGTAAAGATCGAGGATGAAGATAAGTCATAGTGCTCCTAAACTCGTTGCCATCTTCCTACGATACTTTATCAACAACCATTTTACATGGTAAGGACTCTATTGAGTTGAAGAATGTCACATCAGCCCTTTTGCTTAATGAGGAGATGAGAAAAAGGCCTGAAAATCACGGACAGGCTCTCATCACGGAAAGTAGAGGCAGAAGTTACCAAAGGAGCTCAAGTAACTATGGTAGATCCGGAGCTCGTGGAAAGTCCAAGGTCCGATCAAAATCAAAGGCCAGAAATTGCTACAATTGCGATCAACCAGGACACTTCAAAAGAGATTGTCCAAATCTAAAAAGGGGCAAAGGGGAAAGCAGCGGCCAGAAGTATGATGACAACATAGCTACCATGGTGCAAAATAATGACGATGTTGTTCTCCTCATAAATGAGGAAGAAGAATGCATGCACTTGGCAGGTATAGAGTCGGAATGGGTGGTCGACACAGCAGCCTCTTATCATGCCACACCGGTAAGAGATTTTTTTTGCAGATATGTAGCCGGTGATTATGGCAATGTGAAAATGGGTAACACAAGTTACTCAAAGATTGCGGGGATCGGAGACATTTGCTTAAAAACAAATGTTGGATGCACATTAATGTTGAAAGATGTGCGCCACGTACCTGATTTGCGGATGAACTTAATCTCGGGAATTGCTTTGGACCAAGATGGATATGAGAACAACATTGCAAATAAAAAATGGAGACTCACTAAAGGGGCATTGGTGATTGCAAAAGGAGTTGCTCGTGGCACGTTATACAGGAAAAATGCAGAAATATGTCAAGGTGAATTAAATGCGGCTCACGAAGAAAATTCTGCAGATTTATGGCATAAAAGAATGGGTCATATGAGCGAGAAAGGATTTCAAATTCTTTCCAAAAAGTCACTCATCTCTTTTGCCAAAGGGACAACGATAAAATCTTGTAACTACTGCTTATTTGGTAAACAACATAGAGTCTCATTTAAGACATCATCTGAAAGAGAGTCGAATATACTTGATTTGGTATATTCTGATGTTTGTGGTCCAATGGAGATAGAATCGATAGGAGGTAATAATACTTTGTTACCTTTATTGATGACGCTTCTCGAAAATTGTGGGTTTATATCTTGAGAACCAAAAATCAGGTGTTTCAAGTATTTCAAAAGTTTCATGCTCTGATAGAAAGAGAGACCGGTCGAAAGCTAAAACGTCTCCAAACCGACAATGGAGGTGAGTACACTTCAAGAGAATTTGAAGATTACTGTTCAAACCATGGAATCAGACATGAAAAGACAGTTCCTGGAACCCCACAACACAATGGTGTAGCTGAGAGAATGAATCGCACCATTGTTGAGAAGGTGAGAAACATGCTCAGAATGGCTAAATTACCCAAGACATTCTGGGGTGAAGCAGTTCGGACAGCGTGTTATCTTATCAATCGTGGTCCATCAGTTCCGTTGGATTTTGACATTTCGGAGAGAGTTTGGACCAACAAAGAGATGTCTTACTCGCACCTAAAGGTGTTCGGTTGCGAAGCTTTTGCACATGTACCGAAGGAGCAAAGAACCAAGCTAGATGATAAATCAGTTCCTTGCATATTCATCGGATATGGAGATGAAGAGTTTGGGTACAGACTATGGGATCTTGTAAAGAAGAAGGTCATCAGAAGTAGAGATGTAATCTTTCGAGAAAGTGAAGTTGGAACTGCTGATGATCTATCCGAGAAGGGCAAGAAAAAGAATGGTATAGTCCCTAATCTTGTTACCATTCCTTCTTCTTCTAACCATCCCATAAGTGCAGAAAGTACGATTGATGAAGTTGCTGAGCATGAAGAGCAACCTGATGAGATTGTTGAGCAGGGGGAGAAACTTGGTGATAATACCGAGCAAATGGAGTACCCAGAAGAAGAAGAACAATCTCAACCTCTGAGGAGATCAGAAAGACAAAGGGTAGAATCAACCAAATACCCTTCCTCAGAGTATGTCCTTATCAATGATGAAGGTGAGCCAGGAAGTCTTAAGGAGGTGTTGTCTCATCCAGAAAAGAGTCAATGGATGAAAGCCATGCACGAAGAGATGGGAACTCTACAGAAAAATGGCACATACCAGCTAGTTGAACTTCCAAAAGGAAAAAGACCACTTACGTGCAAGTGGGTCTTTAAACTCAAGAAAGATGGAAATGGCAAGTTGATGAGGTACAAAGATCGATTGGTCGTAAAAGGCTTCGAACAAAAGAAAGGTATTGATTTTGATGAAATTTTTTCACCTGTTGTCAAAATGACTTCTATTCGAACAATTTTGAGCATAGCAGCTTGTCTAGATCTTGAAGTGGAGCAATTGGACGTGAAAACTGCATTTCTTCACGGAGATTTGGAAGAAGAGATTTATATGGAGCAACCAGAGGGATTTGAAGTATCTGGAAAGAAACACATGGTGTGCAAATTGAATAAGAGTCTTTATGGGTTAAAACAGGCCCCAAGGCAATGGTACAAAAAGTTTGACTCTTTCATGAAAAGTCAACGTACACAAAGACCTATTCTGATCCATGTGTATACTTCAAAAGATTTTCTGACAACAATTTTATTATTTTGTTGTTATATGTGGATGTCATGTTAATTGTAGGACAAGACAAAGAGCTGATTGCAAAGTTGAAGAAAGATTTGTCCAAGTCATTTGACATGAAAGACTTGGGCCCAGCACAACAAATTCTAGGGATGAAGATTGTTCGAGAACGAACAAAAAGAAAGTTGTGGCTATCTCAAGAGAAGTACATTGAACGTGTACTAGAACGCTTCAACATGAAGAGTGCTAAACCTGTTAGCACGCCTCTTGCGAGTCATCTGAAGTTGAGCAAACAGATGTGTCCTACAACAAAAGAGGAGAAAGAGGGAATGACTAAAATTCCTTATTCTTCAGCAGTGGGGAGTTTGATGTATGCGATGGTGTGTACAAGACCTGATATTGCTCATGCAGTTGGTGTTGTTAGCAGATTCCTTGAAAATCCTGGAAAAGAACACTGGGAGGCAGTTAAGTGGATACTCAGGTACCTAAGAGGTACCACAAGAGATTGCTTGTGTTTTAAAGGATCTGATCCAATCTTGAAAGGCTATACTGATGTTGATATGGCAGGTGACCTCGATAATAGAAAATCCACTACTGGATATTTGTTTACATTTTCAGGGGGAGCTTATCATGGCAGTCAAAGTTGCAGAAGTGTGTCGCACTCTCTACAACTGAGGCAGAATATATTGCAGCAGCTGGCAAAGAGATGGTATGGCTGAAACGATTTCTTCAAGAACTTGGATTGCATCAGAAGGAGTATGTCGTCTATTGTGACAGTCAGAGTGCAATAGACTTGAGCAAGAACACCATGTATCATGCAAGGACGAAGCATATCGACGTGAGATATCACTGGATTCGTGAAAAGATAGAGGACGGATCTATGCAGGTCATGAAGATCCCTACTACTGAAAACCCTTCAGATATGCTGACCAAGGTGGTATCAAGGGACAAGTTTGAGCTTTGCAAAGAACTTGTCGGCATGTACTCAAGCTAGAAACCTGGAGCTACCTCCTTCAGGTGCATGGGTCTGGAGGGGGAGATTGTGAGGTCCATCCCCATGTACCAAACTTTGAATAACTTTGTGCCAATTTCAAAGTTTGGTAGAGTTGGTAATCTATAAAGAAGAAAAACTTGTTTGTGCCAATTTCAAAGTTTGGTAGAGTAGGTAAGCTATGAAGAAGAAAAAAGTGTTTTTTCTTCTATAGCACATTTGGAGGGTAGTGTATTTGTTCTCTATAAAAGGGAGGACAATTCTTCATTCTAAGTACACCAAAAAGAATAACAAAGGAGAGAAAATAAGAGTGAGGCATCACAGAGAAAAATAATCTGTGAGGAAAAATAGAGAGTCTGAGCTATATTGTAGTGAGGTGGAAAAATCAAAAGAGTGTTATTTCTTTTGAATGTGTAGTGGTCTTTGGAGTTTTACTCAGACATACAAGTGTAAAATCCTTACTATAGTGATATTCGTTG